>BQNB010093342.1:0-26391 GCA_026074375.1 Tanacetum coccineum | reverse complement strand
TCATATGGGTTTTAGGGAGATGGTTTCAGGGAGAAAAGAATATACACCATACCGAACATGATTGATCAGGGAGACTGATTAATCAATTAACATGCCTAATTTTGATTTTAGTTTGGTGAAAGTAGGTTCATCTAAGGGTTTAGTGAAAATATCAGCTAATTGATACTTAGTGGAGATGAAGTGCAATTCAATGTCTCCTTTAAGGATGTGATCCCTGATGAAATGATATCTAATATCAATATGCTTGGTTCTTGAGTGAAGTACTAGATTGTTGGATATTGCAATGGCACTGGTGTTGTCACAAAAGATGGGTACCATCTTGTAATGGATGTCATAGTCACTGAGTTGACTTTTCATCCATAGGATACTTGCACAACACCCAAACATATTCAGCTTTAGCTGAGGACATAGCCACTGACTGCTGTTTCTTGGCACTCCAACAAACCAATTTTCCACCAAGTATTTGACAGGCACCTGAGGTGCTTTTTCTGTCCATATTACAACCAGCATAGTCTGAGTCTGAATATCCTTTGAGATCAAAGCCTAAACATTTTGGATAATACAAACCAAGGGTTGGAGTACCTTTCAGGTACCTGAGGATTCTTTTCACAGCTGTTAGATGTGATTCTTTTGGATTGGACTGATATCTTGCACATAGGACTGTGGAGAATTGGATATCAGGCCTTGTTGCAGTTAAGTACATCAGTGACCCAATCATTCCTCTATATGAGGTCTCATTCACTGGCTTGCCAGCAAGATCAGGACCTAAGTTGTTTGGAGGAACCATGGGTGTTTTCACTGAGGAACTATCAGAAATTTCATATTTCTTGAGTAAGTTCCTAGTGTACTGTTCTTGACAAATTGAGATTCCTTTGTCATCCTGCTTGATTTGCAGTCCAAGGAAGTATGTGAGTTCTCCCATCATACTCATTTCAAATTTCTTTGTCATCAGTTTCTCAAACTGTTTACAAAGTTTATAACTTGTTGAGCCAAATATGATGTCATCTACATACACTTGAACAAGGAGAACATCTCCTTTTGATTTATAGATAAACAATGTGTTATCTATTCTTCCCCTGGTAAACTTATTTTGAATAAGGAAAGTAGAGAGTGTCTCATACCATGCCTTTGGTGCTTGTTTCAGTCCATAGAGGGCTTTGTCAAGCTTACAGACATAGTCAGGGAACTCACTACTTTCAAAGCCAGGAGGCTGTTTAACATAAACTTCTTCTTTCAGTTTACCATTCAGGAAGGCACTTTTGACATCCATTTGGTAAACTTTGAAGTTCATATATGTAGCAAAGGCAAGGAATATCCTGATGGCTTCCATTCTTGCCACTGGTGCAAAGGTTTCATCATAGTCAATTCCTTCTTCCTGACTATAACCTTGTGCAACCAGTCTTGCTTTGTTTTTTGTGGTTATACCATGCTCATCTTTCTTGTTCCTGAATACCCATTTGGAGCCTATGGCTGTTTTTCCATAAGGGAGAGGAACAAGAGTCCATACTTTGTTTCTATAGAACTTGTTAGGAATACGAAATTCCTAGGAAAGTGTCGGTCGCTTCCATAGATAACTGTCGTTAGCTCGTTAAGTAATTTTTGGAAACTTACATAGTTAGTTAGCTAAAGGCCCATGGATAAACCCATGCAAGCCCAAGCCCACCATCCATTGTAAGTATATAAACACCTCTCCATGCCTTGGAGAGGTGGTTGGTTGCACATTTTACACACATTAATATATGTTTACTTTCTCTCTCTAAGTGTTCATCCAACCCTCTCTCTCACTAAAACAATCTCTTTCCCTCTCATCTAGTATGTTATTTGATTAGTCTTCAATTGGTATCAAGAGCCATGGAGTGGTGTGCTTAGATTTTGTGTTCTTGTTTTGGTTCGTGTGTTTTATTTCACAAAAAAGGCTCGTCTTTTTGATTTTTCTTGTTTTTCTAAGCTTAAATTCCACACTAAAAGATCATCTACATAGGTAGCTTTGATCTAGTATCCTTGGATATAGGTGTGTGTGCTTAGATTCATAGAAAAATCTCTTATTTTGTGTCATTTGAGTTCATTAGCTTTATAAAGGTCAAAATCTTGATTTTAAATTTTTTGGCTTAAAAACCTTAAAGTTGTCATTTTTCTTGTCCCTATAGGCTTAGTAACACTTTTGGTACAAAAATTTTCGGAAAACAATCGTCAAAAACGTGTCTTTTTGAGTTTTGAAAAAGTGGGTTTCGTGATATAACCGATCTAGTTTTTATAGTGTTAACCGATCTAGTGAGTTTCAGTTACAACCGAACTAGTGTATTTCCAGTGTGAACCGAACTAGTATATTACAGTGTGAACCGATCTAGTTTGTTACAGTTTGAACCGATCTAGTTATTTCACAGTTTGAACCGATCTAGTTGTTTCACAGTTTGAACCGATCTAGTTGTTTCACAGTTTGAACCGATCTAGTTGTTTCACAGTTTGAACCGATCTAGTTGTTTCACAGTTTGAACCGATCTAGTTGTTTCACAGTTTGAACCGATCTAGTTGTTTCACAGTTTGAACCGATCTAGTTATTTCACAGTTAGAACCGAACTAGTTATATCACAGTTGGAACCGAACTAGTTATTCTCAGTGAAGACCGAACTAGTTATTTCTCAAAGACCACCGAACTAGTCAAGTTTAATTGAAACCAAACTACTCAAATTTCTAAATTATACGGTTTATCTCTTTGACTTATAAAATCCCGTGAAACATTAACTTGTTTTCCCGGTTTTGTCAAGAATTGTAAAATCCCGTGTAGTCTCAAGAATTCAAATACTTAAAAGACACCTTAATCAAACACAATTTTCTTTCTACCAACGTTCGATCCGACAATATATTTTAACATTCAAATTGCTCAAAATGTCGACTCGTTTGCTGACAACATTCTTTCAGGTGCTGACCATCATCCACCCATGTTGGAAAAAGATATTATGATCTTGAAAAAGCATAATGGAGCTATATATGATGAATAGACAACATGAAAGAATGATTCTGAATCCGTGAATGGTCTACCATCGGCCTTCAATTGAAGAAAATTGGAGTGACATGACCAAAGAAATATTCTGAGTTGTCTTCTATAAAGCAATTCAAGTTGATTGTGATATCAGGCATACAAAATCATTCTCAAGGACTACCACCTTGAGTGTTATGCATTGGTTAGCAATAATAAAGTCGCCAAGGAACTTTGGGCAAGGATTTAACTTCTCATGTAAGGAACTTCATTGACGAAACAGGAAAGAAAGTGTAAGCTTTATGATGAATTCGATAAGTTTGCTTATAAGAAGGGGGAAACACTACGTGAGTTCTACTTGAGATTTTCATTGCTACTCAATGACATGAACATCTACAATATGAAACTAGAACAATTTCAAGTGAACATCAAGTTTTTGAACACTCTTCCTCCTGAGTGGAGGAAATTTATGGCAGATGTTAAACTGGTTCGAATTACACTAACACCATTTGCAGATGCGGATCATGCTGGTTGTCAAGATACACGCCGTAGCACATCTGGTAGTATGCAGTTTCTGGGAGATAGACTTGTTAGCTGGTCATCAAAAAGGCAGAAAAGCGTTGCGATATCCAGTACGGAAGCTGAATATATTGCTATGTCTGGCTGTTGTGCTCAAATCCTCTGGATGAGATCACAGCTTACCGACTATGGCCTTGGATTCAATAAAATTCTAATGTACTGTGATAACAAAAGCGCTATTGCCTTATGCTGCAACAATGTTCAACATTCTAGGTCGAAGCATATAGACATCAGATTTCACTTTATCAAGGAGCATGTTGAGAATGGGGTGATCGAACTTTATTTTGTCAATACGGAGTATCAACTAGCGGACATCTTCACAAAAGCCCTTGCAAGAGAAAGAATTGAATTTCTTATCAGCTGGGAATGCGAGTTAACGCCGAGACTTCTGAAACACTTGGCAGATGAAGTTGATGAATAGTGGTGGTACCTATTCACATATCATGTATCATATGTATATATATATATGTATATATATATATGTATATATATATATGTATATATATATATGTATATATATATATGTATATATATATATATATTAAAATTATAAAAACAAAATACAAAAATATAAAATTCATAAAATCAAAGAAAAAATTAAAAAATGAGAAAAATATAAAAAGAGGTAATAATGGCATGTCTTCTGAAAATCGATAACATTTCCGTCTTAGAACTATAATTCAATAATGATGCGAGGCTGTAAATGAAGTCTCGAGCAGAAGTTCCAAATGTATTTCAAACATGCCAAATGCATGCTATTATTTATGATAGAAACCCGATCATCTCTTAAAGGAGTTATTTCAAAAAGAAAACTTGACCTCATAACGAGAATTTATTCTCGGGCATGGTCTACTTTATGACCATGAAAAGGCTTGTGTTTACTTTGCAACACAACATGTGCTTCCTAAAGTACCATAAGTGTACGTGTCAGTGCGCTTATGTGTTAAAATAAGAGAAATCTTATTTTGGTGTTTGTTTTTTTCAAAAATATAACATTGCTTCATTAGAAAATGTTTTCTAACGGACATTCGACTTCTCAATCATTGACTATAGCTCTTTAAATAGAAACGGGTCACTGTTTGAGGGGCGAAATGTCAAAAAATATTCCTTTCCTAATAATAATGCTTTTTTAGTGGCAAAGGTTTTAAACAATTAGCGGAATATCAATTTGTTAGGAAGATAATTGAGCTTAGCGTTCGTGTGCCTTATATGCTATGTGTTTATGCCTTTAGGGAGTATTTTGCAAAATTAAGTCTATAGGTATGATAGTATAAACATTAGGGACTTTTTGTGCTAATTGCTTAACTTGTATATGCCTTATAAAACTTAACTATGCAAAATGGAAAATATATAAAACTACAGGGGTTAAATATGTAAAAATTATAAATTTACAATACACCCCATCGCCAGCCCCGTCCCCTGTTCTTCACAAACACACATAAACTTTATTTTTAACTCTCCTTTATCATCACTCGATCGCAATCATCTCCATCTCCATCTCTTGTTATTTTCGAGCGTAAGGTATTAATAAATCTTTGTACCTGTACAACCCGCACGAGTTACAACTAATCGGAATTATGTTTTCATATGGAATGAATTCTCGAAAAAACCCTAAAAATCTAATTAGGGTTCGTCAAAATCAAATCTGCATAAAAACCTAAATTGAATGAGGGGTATTGCCTGCCTTGGTGTGTAGAACTCTCATCTAAAGCAGTTTTTTGTTTGGGATTCATATGAATGAGTTATTGCTATGTTTAGGTGCGAAAATTAGGGATATTATGAAATATTGTAAAAAATTTGTGGTTTTTTGTGCTAATAAGAATGTATTCTCATCCGTGAATGTTAACGAACCATAAAAACTTCCCTTGGTTGTAGTATCTTGAATATATGTGCTAACATGTTTAGAAGTGCTCGCTTTTTGTTCGTTCTTGATGATTTTGTGGCTTAAATGTTGTTGTTAATGTGACTAAAAGTTATCCTTATGTTAAGAAAGCTAAACCAACAAGTGAAAATGAAAAAATTCATGTTTGGAAATTTTTTGAGCTAAGACCCGTTCTAGTTGTCTTCTTATGAAACCGAACTAATCAATGCATAAGGAACCAAACTAGTCAATGCCTTTGGGAACCGATCTAGTCGTTACCCTTTGGGAACCGAACTAAATCTAAGCCATTGAGACCCGATCTAAATGATCCTTTGGAAACCGATCTAGTCGAAGACCCTTTGGGAACCGAACTAAATCAAAACCATTGAGAGCCGATCTAGTTTTGCTTTAACAAGAAACCAAACTAGTTGATTTGTTTGAAGACCCGGTCTAGTTTTGCTTTTAAAAGGGAACCGAACTAGTTGATTTGCTTGAGGACCCGATCTAGTTTAGCCTTAAAGGGGAACCGATCTAGATGATTTGTTTGAGGACCCAATCTAGTAGATTGGTTTGAGGAACCGATCTAGGACCTGATCTAGTGAAATATTCAAGAAACCGATCTATTAGATTTAGACCAAAAACACTTAAGATCAAAATTTTAATTTGAAGGCAAATTAAAACTTAAGTTAGCAAGCTAATTAAAATTGGTTAATTATGCTTTCTAATTGAGGTAAAATAGGCTTAAAAGCAAGGTTAAATCAAGGTTAACTAAATACGACTTAGGTTATCTAAATTCTCTACTAGTTAGAAAAACCACGATTCCTATATTGTCAAAAGGTTGCCTTAATCCCTTAAGCATATAAGTCTATCTAAATTGCCATTCAAAGAAATAGATCTTTTCAAGTGCTAAAAGTCTTAAAGGTCCTAATTTTCACATCATGATGAAACATAAAACGTTCACATAAAAGGTCTATATAGTTATATATAAACTTGGTTATATATAAAAACTGTATTGATTCTTTCTTAAGCAGAACTATGGACATCACAAGAGATCAACAAATTGCATTGGATGACGCTTTAGTCGCTCCTGCCAATCGACTCAAGATTGGCAAAAGTAATCTTCGACTAAGCTCAGACCTCAACTCCAAAGAAGCAACTCTTCAAGTGGTTTATGATGTTTTGAAACTCACTCCCTTTTACAAGGCATTCCAGATCACAGCGGATGTTCCAGAAATTTACATGCAAGAGTTTTGGGCCACTGCTACAGTTCATCATCACTCGATTCGTTTCAAGATGAACAATAAGAAACATATTGTGAATCTTGAGTACTTCAGAGAAATGCTTCAAATATGCCCTAAACTCCCTAATCAGCAATTCGAGGAACTACCCTTTGAAGAGGCAATTCTCACATTTCTCAGAGATCTCGGTCACAGTGGAGAGATAAAAATGATCACCGATGTCAATGTCAACAAGCTGCATCAACCCTGGAGATCATTTGCTGCGGTTATCAACAAGTGTCTGAGTGGTAAAAGTACCGGTTATGACAGTCTTCGACTATCTCAAGCTCAAATCCTTTGGGGCATGTACCATAAGAAGAATGTAGACTATGCCTACCTTCTGTGGGAGGACTTTGTTTATCAAGTAGAGAACAAGAATGTCAAGAGGAGTAATGAGATGTACTACCCTCGCTTCACCAAAGTCATCGTCAACTTCTTCATGACTAAGGATCAATCTATTCCAAGAAGGAACAAGGTAAATTGGCACTTTGCCAGGGATGACTACATGTTCACCACGATCAAGGTTGTCTCTAGGCATGAGGACACACAGCTGTATGGTGCCATTTTGCCTGATGAATTGACGAATGAAGCCATCAAAGATTCCGAATCCTACAAAGAATACTATGCCATTGCTTCAGGAGCTGAACCACCAAAAACAAAAGCAAGTGTCAAGAAGAAGCAAGTTGGATCTGACATGTTAAAGACTCCTTTTTTTTTTTTTTTTCATTTTTTTTTTCCCCCCTTTTTTTTTTTTTTTTTTTTTTTTTCCTTTTTTTCTTCTTTTATTCCTTTTTTTATTTTTTATTTTCCCCCCCCCCTTTTTTTTTATTTTTTATTCTCTAACTAAAGGCAAAAGACTCAAGACTTCTGCAAAGGCGGCTAAAACTGCAAAGAAGAAGCAACCTGCAAAGACGTCTAAAGCTAAAGGTCTAACAGTGCTATCTGAGGTTGCTTTAACAGAAGCTGAACAAATGAAGCTAGCCACAAAAAGAAGTCTGATAGAAACTCACAGCTCTCACGCCAGCGGCTCAGGTGCAGATGAAGGAACTGGTAGCAAACCAGGGGTTCCCAATGTACTGACATATGGATCTAATGATGAGCAAATATCTTGGAAGTCCAGTGACGAAGATGATGATACTGATGATGATGATGACAATGATGATGATGATGATGATGCTGATAATCAAGATGATGATGATCAAGAAGATGATGGTCAAAATGATAAAGATCAAGATAATGAGCAAACTGATTCAGACAACGATGGTGATGACTTTGTTCATCCTAAGTTTTCCACTCATGATGAAGAAGATATACAAGAAGAGGGTTCAGATCTGAGGGTTCACACACCTTCTCATTATGAATCCACTGATGATGAAGACAGTGATGAAGAAATTCAAGGTGTGGATGTTGAGGAAGAAGAGATGGATGAAGAAAATACAAATGAAGAGGAAGAAGTGGATGAACTGTATAGGGACGTGAATGTCAATCTGGAGGGAAGAGATACTGAAATGACAGATGCTCCACGCACTATCATTCAAACTACTCAAGTAATAGAAGACACTCATGTGATTATAACTCCGGTCAATCCTGAAGGTCAACAACAGAGTTCTTCTGTGTCATCTGGCTTCGTTTCTAACATGCTCAACCCCAGTCCAGATACAGGTATTGACTCTATATTTAATCTTAACACTGAGTCAACTTCTCTGGTAGATGTTCCGGTTACTACTATTGCTGAGACACCTCTTTTGTCTGCAACAACACTTCCTCCACCACCCATTCCTCTCATTCCACATCCGCAACAAACACCAATTCCCACACCAACAACTGTTCCAAGTTCCTCCCTACAAGATCTTCCTAACTTTGGTTCCTTATTCGGGTTTGACCATAGACTAAAAACTTTGGAAACCGACTTCTCAGAATTCAAGCAAACGAACCAATTTGCTGCAGCAGTTTCTTCAATTCCAGGCATTGTTGATGCGTACCTTGCCAACAAGATGCATGAAGCCGTCAAAACAGCTGTTCAGTTACAGTCCGACAGACTCAGAGATGAAGCTCAAGCTGAAAATGCAGACTTCATCAATAAACTTGATGACAACATTAAGAAAATAATCAAGGATCAAGTCAAAGAACAAGTTAAAGCACAAGTCTCCAAGATTTTGCCGAAAATTGAGAAGACTGTAAATGAACAACTCGAAGCAGAGGTTCTGACTCGTTCATCCAATGAATCTAAGACATCCCATGCTGTAGCTGCCAACCTTTCTGAACTTGAGCTGAAGAAGATTCTCATAGATAAGATGGAAAGTAATAAGTCAATCCACAGATCTGATGAACAGAAGAATCTCTACAAAGCATTGGTTGACGCCTACGAAAGTGACAAACTCATACTTGACACGTATGGAGATACTGTCTCGTTTAAAAGACGTCGAGATGATGAGGATAAAGACGAAGAACCCTCTGCTAGATCAAACCGGGGGTCCAAGAGAAGAAGAGCTGGAAAAGAACCAGAGTCAACCAGTGCACCAAAGGAAAAGACCTCCAAGACAACTGGCAAGTCAACTGAAGGGTCCAAATCTCATCACAAGTCTGCTGGCGAGTCTGCTCAAGCAGAAGAACCAATGCACACTGCCAAAGATTTGGAAGAACCCGCACATCAGGAGTTCGAAACAGGAGTTACTGAAGATCAACCTGATGAAGAGACCTCTCAGCTTCCTGATTGGTTTTAGAAACCAGCAAAACCTCCTACTCCCGGTCGTGATTGGAACAATCTAGTTTAAATCATTGTAGAACCTATCTAGTTTTAAAAATCCTTATGGGACCGATCTAGTTTTAATCTATCCCGTGAGCTGATCTAGTTTACAATACCTTTAGGAACCAATCTAGTCATGTTCTTTGACAACCAGATCTAATCTTTCTTAAAGGAACCAATCTAGTCTTTGGTAAGGAAACCCCGAATCTATGACACTAAGATCAAAATTCTAAATTTGAAGCGAACTAAAACTTAATTAAGCTGGTCTAATTAAAATTGGCTTAATTTTGCTATCTAAATTCAGTATTAAAATAGTCTATAAGCAAGGTAAAAGTAAATTGTTAACTAAAATACGACTTAGAGTATCTAATCTCACTAGTTTAAAAAAAAACCACGATTCCTAAATTGTCATAAGTAGATTGCCTTAATTCCTTAAGCGCATATGTCTATCTAGTTGCCATTCGTGAATATATCTTTTCAGTCCTAAAGGCTTTAAAAGTTCCTAATTTTCACCACCTCATGAAGAAAAACATAAAAACGATCAGAATAAAAGGTTTATTATATGGTTGTATATAGAACTTGTTATATAAAAGACTGTATTGATTCTTTCTTAAGCAGAACATGGACAAAACCACAAGACCTGAATCAGATTGCACAGATGACGCATTAGTTGCTCCTCCAACCGACTCAAGAGATTGCAAAAAGTAACTTTTGAAGCTCAGATACTCAAGTCCAAATAAGGCAACTCTTCAGTGGTCTATGATGTGTTAAACTCACTCCCTTCTACACAGGCATTCTTGAGATCTCACTATGTCTAAAAATATACCTGCAAAGAGTTTTGGGCCATCTGCTACAGTTCATCACACGTCGATTCGTTTCACAAGATGTACAATAAGAAACATATTGTGAATCTTGAGTACTTCAGAGCAATGCTTCAGATATGCCCTAAACTCCCTAATCAGCAATTCGAGGAACTACCCTTTGAAGAGGCAATTCTCACATTTCTAAAAGATCTTGGTCATAGTGGAGAGATTAAAGTGATCACCGATGTCAATGTCAACAAGTTGAATCAATCTTGGAGATCATTTGCTGCGGTTCTCAACAAATGTTCTGAGTTGAAAAGTACCGGATATGATCATATCTATTTGACTATCTCAAGCTCAAATCCCTGGGGCATGTACCGATAGAGAAGACGAAACTGTGCCTACCTTCTGTGGGAAGATTTCGTTTATCAAGTAGAGAACAAGAATGTCAAGAGGAGTAATGAGATGTACTACCCTCACTTCACCAAGGTCATCGTCAACTTTTTCATGACTAAGGATCAATTAATTCCCAGACAGAACAGTGTAAATTGGCACTATGCCAGGGATGACTACATGTTCACCACGATTAAGGTTGTCTCTAGGCATGAAGACACACAGTTGTATGGTGCCATTTTATCCTAATGAATGATGAATAAAGACAACATCGAACTTCCAAATCCTATAAAGAGTACTAACCATTGCTTCAGAGCTGAACCCCCAAAGATGACCAAAATCAAGTGTCAAAGAAGAAGCGAAGTTGGATCTGACCAGAATACAAAGAACTCCTCAACTCTTAAAGGCAAAAGACTCAAACTTCAGCAAGGCACTAAACCGCTAAGAGAATCAACCCCTCAAAGACGTCTAAAAGATAAAGGTCTAACAGTGCAACCTGAGGTGCGCTAACAGAAGCTGTAAACCAAAAAGCGCTGCCACAAAAAGAATTCTATTAGAAACTCACAGGCTCTCACGCCACGGCTCAGTGTAATAAAGGAACAGTAGTAATACCCAGGGCACCAATGTACCAACATATGTATCAGATGAAGAGTAGAATATCTTTGAAGTCCACGTGACGAGGATGAGGATGATGAGTAACCTTGAATTGATGATGATGATGATGGTAACAATGATGATGATGATGACGATGCTGATAATCAAGATGCTGAAAATCAAGATGATGATGATGAGCAAACAGATTCAGACAACGACGGTGATGACTTCGTTCATCCCAAGTTCTCCACTCATGATGAAGAAGATAAAGAAGAAGATAGCTTTAATCCTCGGGTTCAAACACCTTCCCATGTTAAATCCACTGATGATGAAGACAATGATGAAGAAATTCAAGATGCAAATGTTGAGGGAGATAAGATGAATGAAGAAGAGACAAATAAAGGAGCAGAAGTGGATGCATTATACAAAGAGACGTGACGTCAATCTGAGGAAGAGATACTGAAATGACAGATGCTCCACGCACTATCGTTCAAACTACTCAAGTAATAGAAGACACTCATGTGATCATAACTCCGGTCAATCCAGAAGGTCAACAATAGAGTTCCTCTATGTCATCTGGCTTCGTTTCAAACATGCTCAACCCAAGTCCAGGCACAGGTATTGACTCTTTATTTAATCTAAACACTAAGTCAACTTCACTAGTAGATGTTCTGGTTACTACTTTTGCTAAGCCACCTTTGTTATCTGTAACAACTCTTCCTCTACCACCCACTCCCCTCATCACACATCTACAACAAACACCAGTTCCCACACCACCAACTGTTCCAAGCTCCTCACTACAAGATCTTCCCAATTTTGGCTTTTTATTCTGATTTGACCATAGACTAAAAACTTTGGAAAACAACTTCTCAGAGTTTAATCAAACGAATCAATCTGTTGCAGCAGTTTCTTCAATTTCCGGCATTGTTGATGCATACCTTGCCAAAAAGATGCATGAAGCCGTCAAAATAGCTGTTCAGTTACAATCCGAAAGACTCAGTGATGAAGCCCAAGCTGAAAATGCAGACTTCCTCAACAAACTTGATGATAACATTAAGAAAATAATCAAGGATCAAGTCAAGGAACAAGTTAAAGCTAAAGTCTCTAATATTTTGTCGAAAATTGAGAAGACTGTCAATGAACAACTCGAAGCTGAGGTTTTGACTCATTCGTTCAATGAATCTAAGACATCTCATGTGGGGGGGGTTGTTTGAGTGGTGTGTGTGGTAAGGGGGGGGGGGGGGTGTACTATAGCGACCCACCTATCTGAATTAGAGCTGAAGAAGATTCTCATAGACAAGATGGAGAGCAATAAGTCAATCCACAGATCTGATGAACAAAATAATCTCTACAAAGCACTGGTTAACGCTTACGAAAGTGACAAGCTCATACTTGACACTTATAGAGATATTGTTTCGTTTAAAATACATAGAAATGATAAGGATAAAGACGAAGAACCCTCTGTTGGATCAACCCGGGGGTCTAAGAGAATAAGAGCTGGAAAAAGAACCAAGTCTACATGCACCAAAGGAAAAGACCTCCAAGACAACTGGCAAGTCAACTGAAGGGTCCAAATCTCATCACAAGTCTGCTGGCGAGTCTGCTCAAGCAGAGGAGCCAATGCACACTGCCAAAGATTTGGAAGAACTCGCACATCAGGAGTTCAAAAACAAGATTCTGAAGATTAACCTAATAAAGAGACCTTCAAGCATCCGAATGGTGGTCAAAAACAGCAAAACCTCTCACTCCGACTGATTGAACAAGACTTTGACTGATCTCATCAAAGATCTGTTCACCTTGGCTAAGCTCTTTGGCCCAGATGGAAGATCCGTGTGAGTCATTTAATAAGCTGATGGACACTCCCTTTGACTTCTTAGCATTCGTGATGAACCGGCTTAAAGTTGAAAACTCTTAACTCTTGAATATTAGCGATCGCAACGTCGAGCTGATGAAAGGATCATGCAAGAGTCTGGTAGAACTTGAATATTTCTTTGAAGAAGTCTACAAGGCAACCACTGATCAATTAGACTAGAACAACCATAAAGGTCAACAATATCCTCATGATCTGTGAAAACTACTACCATTAATACCTAATTCTCGAAGTCGCGGTCATAACCTTGATCACTTCATCTACACTGACCTTGAGCGTATCTAAAGTGGTGGTGGTCTCAAGCGAACATATATACTTCAGTGACGAAGACCAAGGCTGCAGATTGACGGGCAATACTCACATGGATTGAAGATTTGGGGTCCTAACACAATGTGGAGTCAAGTGCATGTTAGCTACGACAAACATGCACTCTGGGGAATCTCACATTAGGGGCGAAAACAACAACAATTTTATAGATTTGCTGCTAACAGGGAATCCGCTCGAGATATCTACTCCAAACGCAGAATCATTGCTGTCACAAATCTTCAAATAGTCAAATGACATAATTACAAGCATCTGGATTGGATCACTATTCGTAGAGATGATGACAAGCTATACAAATTCAAAGAAGGCGACTTTAACAGGCTTCGCATTCAAGACATAAAAGACATGCTGCTTCTTCTTGTTCAAGGCAAATTGACAAATCTTACTGTGAAGAATGCCTAGCTTTAATGTCTCCTTGCATATTTTTTACAAGAAGTGTTGTCACCAAAGGCTGTGAAATCTTCACTTAGGTGTCGAAAGTTACCAAAAGAAGCTTAACCTCACAAAGCCGGATACGTACAGATCATATCTTAAACGAAGGGAAGCTTATTGGTATGTGTTTAATTACACATACCTTTTACCTTTCTAAAAACAATGCTAAAATAACCAAAAACTGGACATAAAATCCAAAAATAATGCTTGTTTTTTGCTAATTGTGTTGTGGCAGGAAACCATAACTAAAAAAGGAACGAAACACGAAGCCAAAACGACAAAACCGGACATATCGAATGAAAAGCATGGATTAAGAACAACTCAAGACAAAGCCCCCGTCTAAAAAAGGTCAACCAAAAGTCAAACACCGCCAAATCCAAAGTCAAACCCGAAGGCATAATGAAAGAAAATAAAGTTAGTGGCCAAAATTTGCCAGTCCCTAAACTTATTTTAATGAAGTAAATGAAAAAATACTTGTGAGAGTCTTAACTAACTGCCATTTCACCACAGAAATACTACATGGGAACATTCTGCCACCCTACAATAGTCATACACCACAGGTCTGTGGGAAATAACAAGAAATCAACCCTGGGGGTATTTTCAGGCCAACATCCCAACATACATTAAACACACTGACGAAATGTTAAAAAGAATATAACATCTTGAGGGCTTTTATTTTGCTAAAAAAACAATACACACAAACCCACACCCTGATTTTTAAAAAAACACTGTGCATCCTCTCCCAACTTTTCCCAGCCAATCACCTAAGCCTATACCCCATCCACATCCGTCACTAATCAAACCTCTTGACCTCAGCCCCACAACACTCCAAAACCAATCACCACCACTACCTCCACCCCCCACATGGGCTAATCGTCCATCTTGCGATCCTTGTACATCCTATAATGGCCAAGAACAAAAGGACGAGGTAAGATCAGTTTGTTTGGCAAAAGAAAACTTCAAGGGCTGTGATTGACCCAAGCTTTCCTCTCACCAAAGAAACACAACTAGCACATTCAGAAGAAGACAAAGGCAAAGAGAAAAAAAGCCCTAGCTCGTTTCTATATAAGCGTTGTAAAGCCATTGTGTCAAAGGAGTTAGTTTTAGTACTCAGTCTTCGTTTTTAACTTAGTTTTACTTTCTTGTACTTGTAATTCTCTTTTTAAGATTAATGAAAATTTCGGCTTATGTTTTAATTTGTGTTATAAAGTTTCCAAGTTAACTTAAGTTTATTTTAAGCTTACTTTTAAGCTCTTATATAAGCAATCATTAATCTGTTTTAAATTTTGATACAAGGAATTAAGAAAAACCAAAAAAAAGTGCTTATTGCTAAGCTTTTGGATGAATGGGCAGAAATGGATGGCTCATTGGGTGCTTAGTATAGCTTATTCATAAGCTTGGGTAGCATTAGAGCTTGTTTAGGTTCAAATTACTCCTGTTTTGAGCAAGGAGTCAAGGTACATTTCTCTTTATTTTTTTAGTACTAACTGTACATGCTTATAAGCTTATTAAAATTCTTACTTTCCTTTGACCTTTACCCCTTAACTGCTTATTAGATTAATGTTTGATAAAGTTTCTTCAATAATATGAGCCTAATCAGAATCTAATAGCCCTAAAATCTGTTTAAAAATACTTAAGGGTTTTGGGGTTAAGACCCAAAATGGTCAAAAAGGTATGGTAAATGGGTTTGGACCAATTTGGCCAACTTTGCCAACTTTAGTGAGCCAATTAAAGTCTGTTTTTCAAAGTTTTTAAGTTCAAAAAAGTGTTTTTCAAGTGTTCTCAGTATTTACTTAAGTCTGTTAGTTTTAAAAAAAAGGGTCAAAGAGCTTATTTGCTTAAGGTTTAGAAAACCTGAGTTATAGTTCCAAAGAGTGTCATTTTTGGGTGTATAAACAAGTTTTTAAAAAAGTCTTGAGTCATTTGTTTACCTAAGTCAAACTGCCAAAAAAAGAAATTTTGGTGTCATCTTTTAGTAAAAGAAAAAGCTCTTTTTCAAAAGCAAAAACCAGCAGGTTTAATTGGTTTTTAGAAAATGAAATTTTTGAATATAAGCTCAATAGGAGCTATGCTCAATCTGTTTTAGTTTTATTTTGCAATTTGAGCTTATTTAGTAGCTTTTTTATCAAGCTTCTTTTTTACCCTTAGAAACTGAAAGTCCCCTGTGCTAAGTGCTTATTTTCAAGCCCATCTTTTTCTAGCTTATTTTCACCTAAGCCCTTAGTACTTTTAGTCTTTAGATTGCCCTAGGTCCAGCTATAAGACCCCAACAAGTTCAATCCTTAAGGAAGTCCCTTTTAAGTGCTTAATCCTAAGCACAAAAGTGGGCCATTTGATTTTTTAAGCATGTGTATGAAATTGCTTATTCTGTTCCACTTATTTGGCCTTTTAAATTGCTGTTTTCGTGTTCTTAGTTGCTTATTAAGTGTGTTTGTTGCCCTAGTTTGCTTATTGTTCATTCCCATTGCTTATTATGTGCTAAAAGTCAAAAAGAAAAAGCCACATGTGCCCTTAAGCTTAGTTAAGCTTTCTGTCTGAATGATTTAGCCTTTTACAGCTTATTTAGTTGTTAGATTTTAATTCATAAAGTGCTTATTAGGTGAGGTTAGATAATCCCGTTCAGCTTATTTGTAAAAATGTACTATTAGTCGAAAAACCATAAAGAAAAGGCCATTTTTGCCTATAAGCCATTCCACTTATTGGTCTGTTTTCAATAAGCTTTTTTTCCAGCTTATTTTTAGCTTTTCACAAAAATTTGTAGTTATGAAAAATGATAAGCTTCATGTGCTTAACAAGTTTGGGTAAAAAGTTTTTCTAAAAAAAAAAGGGGAAAGAGGAAACCACGGGTGAGCAAGACTCAAACCCGGGTCTCTAACCCTCATCAACCCCTTTCATACCAGACACACTCATACCGCTGTTGCCCTGGTCTTTTACTGTTAGATCCCCTAGCACTTTGGTATAATAAGGGTGTTTTGGCCCTTTAGCTTATAAGCTCGTTTAACTTATCTGCACTATTTATAAGCTCAATTCCGGGTTTCTATTTTCCTTAGGCTAGTTTAGGTCAAAGTATTTTAGGGTACTTTTCTTAGAATTTTAAAATAGTTTTAGTATTATTTTATAATTTAAATTCTTAAAAGTTTTAAAAAATTCACATAAAAAATACAAAAATTATCAAAAAAATATAGTTTTTCCTTTAGAATTATCTTAGTCAAAATTTACGTATGAAAAAATAGAAAACACTTTCGTAGGTTAATTGCAAACTTGTTGATTTTTAAAGAACGGTCTCGTCAGCAATACCGTTCTGTTTGACTCGTTTTTTTGGGGCAACCGACTTTCGTTTTAGTCTAGTTTTTGTTTAATTTAGTTATTTCATTTTAGAATCTATTTTGAGCTTTTAGATTTGTTTTCGGTTTAATTTGCAAAATCTAGGCTTTTTTGATCCCTCGTTTTTCGTGCCCGTTTTAGGATTTAAGTTATTTAGCTTTCGTTTTTAGGTTTTTCTCAATCGTTTTTTCTTGTTATTGATTAATTTAGATTTTTACACTCTCAAATCATTAATCTCATTCAAACTCTAATTTTCCGACTGTATCGATTCTCAAGCACAGCCTCGTTGGGGATAAACGACCCCGGGAATATCTATACTACTTCTTCTCAGGATTTTTATTGATTATTTTTAGATTATACTTATTATATATATTGTATTATATATTATATATATAAGAGGTCTAGTTTAGCATCAATCACTTATACAGCATACTCTAATCCTAGAGGTTTCATTTACCAGAAAAAGGACAAGAAGAACAGATTGATGCGTATTGATGAACTACACAAGTTTAGTGACGGTAAACACAATGATGTTCGAACTGCTCTTAGAAGGATCATCTAAAGGAATTCCGGATAAGTATCTGCCTCAACTATCAGGAGACAAAGGGTGTAGGATCTCCGAATTATCACTCGATAACATATAACGAAATCACGAATCGCTCAAAAAGAGAAAAGAATGAAGGGTTTAGAGAGAGAAACAAGAGAGAGGATAGAGAGAAAAAAATATATTATTAAGAAAATATCTAGAAATGAAAAAGGTTAGTTCTCATTTCCAAAGTGGAAAAGAATATATATATATAAATTATATATACCATAGTCACAGTTTAAGTAAACGTAGGTTAAATAACTCGGAGACACGGCTCGGGGACTTGCTTGGGATTAAAACCCGAAACATATACAATAATAGGATTAACTAACGAGCCCGATTTCTATACTATTCTATTACAATCGTTAACTAAACTGATTGAATGGACATAGACTCATACACATTCACTGAACGAACTTCATGTTCGGCTCAAATATTTTGAGGCTAACAATCTCCCCCCGGAAGTAAGTTCATTATGACACTCCTTCATAGAGATCAATGAGAATGCTTTGTCGTTGAGACTCATGTATCTTTCTCTGTCTACGCATTGTAATTCTTGTTCCTTCATGCTTTGCGATCTGACATTGAGCCTTTGTCATGTCTTTCGACTTTGTCCCTTTTAGTTCGAAGATCTTTAAATCTTATTCCTTGCTTGTTTTGTCATCTTTGCCATCTTGCGATCTTGTGTCTTTGACCAACATTCTCATACTATGCCTCCTCTTGAAAGCTTCAAATCGGAGTTAGCGGAAGTCTTTATCTTTAAATCTTGAGCTTTCATGATAGATTGTCTTTGTAGAATGAGCATGAACATGTGGTAATGAATTGACTTTGGTTGATTGGGATACCGTCACCACCATTTTAACCTGCAGGTTTACGTTAGTATGATAAACAAGAAAATTGAATTTGAAAATTCAATCGATGTGTTACAAAAACGCTTTTACAAGTAACAACGACGTCGATTGATTTTTCATAATCAATTTTCTTGAATTATCACTAACGAAACTGCAGGTTACAATGGTGGTACGGTATCCTCAACACCAAAGCAATTCATTACCACATGTTCATAGCTCATTTCTACAAAGAACAATCTATCATAAAAGCTCAAGATTTAAAGACAAAGACTTCCGCAAACTCTGATTTGAAGCTTTCAAGATGAGGCATAGTATGAGAATGTTGGTCAAAGACACAAGATCGCAAGATGGCAAAGATGACAAAACAAGCAATGAATAATATTTAAAGATCTCGATCTAAAAGACAAAGTCGAAAGACAATGACAAAGGCTCAATGTCAAGATCGCAAAGCATGAAGGAACAAGCCTACAACGTAGACAGAGACAAAGATCACAAGAGCTCAACGACAAAAGCAATCTCATTGATCTCATGAAGGAGTGTCATAAATGAACTCACTTCGGGGGAGATTGTTAGCCTCAAAATATTAAGCCGAACATGAAGTTCGTTCATTACGTGTATTAGTCTCTGTCATTCAATCAGTTAACGTTGTAATAGCATAGTATAGGAAATCGGGCTCGTTAGTTAATCTAATATTGTATATGTTTCGGGTTTAATCCCAAGCAAGTCCCGAGCCCGGTCCGAGTTATTTAACCCATACGTTTACTTAAACGTGACATGGTATATATATATATATATATATATCTTTTCCACTTGGAAAAGAGAACTAACCCTTTTCATTTCTAAGATATTTTTCTTAATAATATATTTTTTTCTCTCTAACCTCTCTCTTGTTTCTCTCTCTAAAACCTTCATTTCTTCTTCTCTTTTCTTGATCGATTCGTGATTCGTTATATGTTATGAAGTGATAATCGGGATCCTACACACTTTGTCTCCAGATAGTCTGAGGCAGATACTTCATCCGAATTCCCTTTAGATGATCATCAAGAGCAGTTCGAACATCATTGTGTTTACCGTCACTAAACTTGTGTAGTTCATCAATACGCATCAATCTGTTCTTCTTGTCCTTTTTCTAGTAAATGAAACCTCTAGGATTAGAGTATGCTGTATAAGTGATTGATGCTAAACTAGACCTCTTATATATATAATATATAATTACAATATACAAAATACAGTTATAATCTAAAAATAATCAATGAAACCGAGAAGTAGTATAGAATTAAAACCCTCGGGTCGTTATCTCCAACAGGCTGTGCTTGAAAATCTGATACGGTGGTGAGTGCGGAAATTTAATTTGAATGATGATAAAAAAAAGATTAATGATTTGAGAGTGTAAAAATCTAAATTAATCAATAACAAGCAAAAACGATTGAGAAAAACCTAAAAACGAAAGCTAAATAACTTAAATCCTAAAACGGGCACGAAAAACGAGGGTCAAAAACCTAAATTTTGCAAATTAAACCCTAAAACAAATCTAAAACTAAAAAGATTCTAAATGACAAATAACAAAATTAAAAAAAAACTAGACTAAAAACGAAGGTCGTTTGACCCAAAAACGAGTCAAGACAAGAACGGGAACGAGACCCGTTCTTTAAAAATCAAAAGTTTGCAAAATTAACCCTACGAAAGTTTTTCTATTTTTCCTACGTAAAATATGACTAAAGAAAATTTCCTAAAAAAGAAAAATATTTTTTTGATAATTGTGTATATTTTATGATTTTTTAAACTTTTAAAGAAATTAAATATAAAAATACTAACTAATTTTAAAAATTCATAAGAAAATTACCTAAATACCTAACCCTAAACACTACCAACGAAAAATAAGAAACCCGAAATTGAGCTTATAAATAAGCTCAGAATAAGCTTAAACGGGCTTATAAGCTAAAGGGCCAAAACACCCTTATATACCAAAGTGCCCAAGGGTCTAACAGAAAAGACCCAAGGGCACAGCGGTAAGAGTGTTGGTGTATTAAAAGGTTTGATGAGGTTGAGACCCGGGTTCGAGTCTTGCTCACCCGGGTTTCCTCTTATCCCTTTTTTTTAGAAAAACTTTTTACCCAAACTTGTTAAGCACATGAAGCTTATCATTTTTCATAACTACAAATTTTTGTGAAAAGCTAAAAATAAGCTGAAAAAGCTTATTGAAAACAGACAATAAGCTGGAATGAGCTTTAAGGCAAAAATGGCTTTTCTTTATGGCTTTTTGGACTAATAAGCTAACATTTTAACAAATAAGCTGAAAAGGATTATCTAACCTCACCTAATAAGCACTTATGAATTAAAATCTAACAACTAAATAAGCTGTAAAAGGCTAAATCATTCAGACAGAAAGCTTAACTAAGCTTAAGGGTACATGTGGCTTTTTCTTTTTGACTTTTAGGCACATAATTACAACGGAATGAACAATAAGCAAACTAGGGCAACAAACTCACTTAATAAGCAACTAAGAGCACGAAAACAGCAATTAAAAAGCACAAAATAAGCTGAACAAGAATAAGCTATTTCTTACACTATGCTTAAAAAAATCAATCGGCCAATTTGTGCTTTAGATTAAGCACTTAAAAGGGCTTCCTAAGGATTGAACTTGTTGGGGCTTATAGCTGGACCTAAGGGCAATCTAAAAAGCTAAAAAGAACTAAGGGCTTAAGTGACAAATAAGCTAGAAAAGAGGGCTTGAAAATAAGCCCTTAGCACCAGGGGACTTTCAGTTTCTAAGGGCTAAAAAAAAGAAGCTTGATAAAAAGCTACTAAATAAGCTCAAATTGCAAAATAAAACTAAAACAGATTGAGCATAGCTCTTATTGAGCTTATATTCAAAAATTTCATTTTCTAAAAACCAATTAAACCTGCTGGTTTTTGCTTTGAAAAAGACTTTTTTCTTTTACTAATAGGAGATGACACCAAAATTTTCTTTTTGGCAGTTTGAGACTTAGTAAACAAATGACTCAAGACTTTTTTAAAAACTTGTTTATACACCCAAAAATGACACTCTTTGGAACTATAACTCAGGTTTTCTAAACCTTAAGCAAATAAGCTCTTTGACCTTTTTTTTAAAACTAACAGACTTAAGTAAATACTGAGAACACTTGAAAAACACTTTTTTTGAACTTAAAAACTTTGGAAAACAGACTTTAATTGGCTCACTAAAGTTGGCCAAAGTTGGCCAAATGGTCCCAACCCATTACCATACCATTTTGACCCATTTTGGGCTTAACACAAACACCCTTTAAGTATTCTAAAACAGCTTTTAAGGGCTATTAAGATCTGAATTAAGCTCAAATTATTGAAGAAACTTATCAACATTAAACTAATAAGTCAGTAAGGGTAAAAGGTCCAAGGCAAATAGCATGTTAATAATCTAAAAAGTCACTGCTACAGTATACTAAAAAAATAAAGAGAAATGACCTTGTACTCCATGCTACAAAACAGGGAGTAGTTTGAACTAAACAAGCTCTAAGTGCTACCCAAGCTTATGAATAAGCGTATACAAAGCACCCAATGAAGACCATCCATTCTGCCATTCATCCAAGAACGCAAAAGCTAAGCAATAGCGCACTTTTTTTTTGGTTTTTCTTAATTCCTTGTATCAAAATTTAAAACAGATTAATGATTGCTTATATAAGAGCTTAAAAGTGAGCTTAAAATAAACTTAAGTTAACTTGAAAACTTTAGAACACAAATTAAAACATAAGCCGAAATTTTCATTAATCTTAAAAAGAGAATTACAAGTACAAGAAAGTAAAACTAAGTTAAAAACTAAGACTGAGTACTAAAACTAACACTTTGCCACAATGGCTTTACAAAGCTTATATAGAAACGAGCTAGGGCTTTTTTTCTTTGCCTTTGTCTTCTTCTGAATGTGCTAGTTGTGTTTCTTTGGTGAGAGGAAAGCTTGGGTCAATCACAGCCCTTGAAGTTTTCTTGTTGCCCAAACAAAATGATCTTACCCGTCCTTTATCTGGCCAATATAATGTCAAGGATCGCCACTGACGAAGCCCATGTGGGGGGTGGGTAAAGTGTGATGGTTTTGAGTGATTGGGAGTCAACGAGGTTTGATTAATACAGGATGTCGGGCCTAGGTGATTGGCGGGAAAGTGGGACGATGCAAGTGTTTTTTTAAAAAACCAGGGTGTGGTTTGGGGACTTGTCAATAAAATCACTAAGTGTTTATATTCTTTCACATTTCTTCGTGTGTTTAATGTAAGTTTGGGAAGTTGGCAGAAAAGACCCCCAAGGGTGATTCTGTTATTCACACAAGTCCTTGTGTGTAATGACTTTGAGGTTGGCAAAAATGTCCATGTAGTATTTCTTGTGAAATGGCGTTAAGTCCCTCACAAGTATTTCTTCATTTACATCATTAATATAGTTAGGGACTGTGCAATTTTGGCCCTAAACATTACTTTTCATTCACTTATGCCTTCGGGTTTACTTAGGATTTGTCGGGTTGACTTTGGTTGACTTTTTAGACCTTGGCTTTGTCTTGACTTATTGTCTTACCTTATCTTTTCCATTCACGTGTCCGATTTGTCGTTTTGCTTCGTTTTCGTCTTTTCTGAGATATCCGTTCCTGCACAACCAATTATCAAAACAAGCATATTTTGGCATTTTAATTCCGTTTGGTATCTTTTTAGCTTGTTTTTAAAGGTAAAAGGTATGTGTAATTAAACACATACCAATAAGCTTCCCTTCGTTTAAGATATGATCTGTACGTATCCGGCTTTGTGAGGTTAAGCTTCTTTTGGTAACTTTCGACACCTAAGTGGTACGGTCTCCCACTAACAAATTTCTCCAAGCTCTGCATAATCCTTCTGGCCTTGATCTGTTTATCAATTGCCTGGATCATAGCTCCCGCTTTATCTCTGTCACTTTGTCTCCAAATAGTCTGTGGCAGATACTTTATCTGGATTCCCTTTAGACGATCATTAAGAGCAGTCCGAACATCATTGAGTGTACCATCACTAAACTTGTGGAGTTCATCAATACACATCAATTTGTTCTTCTTGTCTTTATTCTGGTAAATAAAACCTCTGGGATTGGAGTAGACATCATGAGCAGATTCTATGTTAGCAGCAAATCCATAGAATTGTAGTTATTTTCGCCCCTAATGTGCGATTCCCCAGAATGCATGCTTGTCGTAGCTAACCAGAACTTGACTCCACATTTTGTTAGGGACCAAATCTTCAATCTATTTTATGTACCCGTAATCTGCAGCCTTGGTCTTCGTCACTAAAGTTGTATATTTCTGGCTTGAGACACCACCACTTAGATACGCAAGGTCATTGTTGATGAAGTGATCAAAAGGAATGACTTGACGACCTCGAGAATTAGGTATCAATGGTAATGGTTTGCGCAGATCATGCGGATATTGCTGACTTTCAGGGTTGTTCCAGTCTAATTGATCAGTGGTTGCCTTGTAGACTTCTTCAAAGAAATATTCTATCTCTACCAGACTCTTGCATGATCCTTTCATCAGTTCAAATGTTAGACCGGCTAATAATTCTGGAGTCAGAGTATCAACTTTAAGCTGGTTCATTACGAATGCTGAGAAGTCTAGATGAGTGTCCATCAGCTCATTAAACGACTCACGCGGATCTTTTGTCTGGGCCAAAGAGCTTAGCCAAGGTTAAACAGGTCCATGAACATCAGGCAAAGTCTTATTCCAATCACGATAGGCAGTAGGAGGTTTTGCTGGTTTTTGAAACCAATCAGGAAGCTGAGAGGTCTCTTCATCAGGTTGATCTTCAGTAACTCCTATTTTGAACTCATGATGTGCGGGTTCTTCCAAATCTTTGGCAGTGTGCATTGGTTCTTCTGCTTGAGCATACTCACTAGTAGACTTGTGATGAGATTTGGACCTTCAGTTGACTTGCCAGTTGTCTTGGAGGTCTTTTCCTTTGGTACACTGGTTGACTTTGGTTCTTTTCTAGCTCTTCTTCTCTTAAACCCCCGGTTTGATCCAACAGAGGGTTCTTCGTCTTTATCCTCATCATCTCAACGTCTTTTAAATGAGAGAGTATCTTCATATGTGTCAAGTATGAGTTTGTCACTTTCGTAGGCGTCAACCAATGCTTTGTAGAGATTCTTCTGTTCATCAGATCTGTGGATTGACTTATTACTTTCCATCTTATCTATGAGAATCTTCTTCAGCTCAAGTTCAGAAAGGTTGGAAACTATAGCATGGGATGTCTTAGATTCATTAGATGAACAATTCAGAACCTCTGCTTGGAGTTGTTCATTTACAGTCTTCTTAATTTTTAGCAAAATCTTGGAGACTTGTGCTTTAACTTGTTCTTTGACTTGATCCTTGATTATTTTCTTAATGTTGTCATCAAGTTTATTGATGAACTCTGCATTTTTAGCATGAGCTTCATCTTTAAGTCTGTCGGACTTTAACTGAACAGCTGTTTTGATGGCTTCATGCATCTTGTTGGCAAGGTACGCATCAACTATGCATGGAATTAAAGAAACTGTTGCAGCAAATTGGTTTTTTTGCTTGAATTCTAAGAAGTCGGTTTCCAAAGTTTTTAGTCTATGGTCAAACCCGAATAAGGAACCAAAGTTAGGAAGATCTTGTAGGGAGGAACTTGGAACAGTTGTTGGTGTGGGAATTGGTGTTTGTTGCGGATGTGGAATAAGAGGAATAGGTGGTGGAGGAAGTGTTGTTGCAGACAAAAGAGGTGTCTCAGCAATAGTAGTAACCGAAACATCTACCAGAGAAGTTGACTCAGTGTTAAGATTAAATATAAAGTCAATACCTGTATCTGGACTAGGGTTGAGCATGTTAGAAACAAAGCCAAATGACATAGAAGAACTTTGTTGTTGACCTTCAGGATTGACTAGAGTTATAATCACATGAGTGTCTTTTATTACTTGGCTAGTGCGTAGAGCATCTGTCATTTCAATATCTCTTCCCTCCAGATTGACATTCACGTCCCTATACAATTCATCCACTTCTTCCTCTTCATTTGTATTTTCTTTATCCATCTCTTCTTCCTCAACATCCATACCTTGAATTTCTTCATCACTGTCTTCATCATCAGTGGATTCATAATAAGAAGGTGTGTAAACCCTCAGATCTGAACCCTCTTCTTGTATATCTTCTTCATCATGAGTGAAAAACTTGGGATGAACAAAGTCATCACTATCGTTGTCTGAATTAGTTTGCTCATTATCATTAACTTAATTATCATCATCTTGTCCATCATATTGCTGACCATCATCTTCTTGACTATCAGCATCATCATCATCATTGTCATCATCGTCATCATTCTTGACTACTTCATCATCATCCTCCTCTTCACTGGACTTCCAAGAGATTTGCTCATCATCAAATCCATATGTCGGTACATTGGAAACCCCCGGTTTATCACTAGTTCCTTCATCTGTACCTGAACCGCTGGCGTGAAAGCTGTGAGTTTATATTAGGCTTCTCTTTGTGGCCAACTCCATTTGTTCAGCGTATGTTAAAGCAACCTCAGATAGCACTGTTAGACCTTTAGCTTTAGCCGTCTTTGCGGTTTGCTTCTTCTTGGCAGGTTTATCCGCCTTTGCTAAAGTCTTAAGTCTTTTTTCCTTTAGTAGTTGGAGGAGTCTTTGTCTTGTCTGATCTAGTTTGCTTCTTCTTGACACTTGCTTTTGTTTTAGGAGGTTTAGCTCCTGAAGCAATAACATAGTACTCTTTGTAGGATTCAGAATCTTTGATGGCTTCATTTGTTAA
>BQNB010093341.1:0-26391 GCA_026074375.1 Tanacetum coccineum | reverse complement strand
CCTCAATTTTATAAAATAATAAACATTTCACTCACACAAACTCAACTTTACCCTCTCATGTTCAAATTGAACATGAGTTGATCCATATCCTTTATTATTTCACTTTTTTTTAACTTAAATATCTCCTAAACCGTTAATCGTTAAACTAAAAAAAAATATCATCACGGCGAGCATTTAATTATCTTTCTATAGATATTTACTTTGATATACTTTCGACAAACTTTTTTTCTCCTTTTTTTCACCTTTTTTTCCGTTTTTTCACGTTCTTTTTTCGTTGTTGGAATTTGCATTAAATATCACATGTGATTAAACACTAATTTGAATATTCGTATAAAATCACATGTGATTTAACACTAACATCAAATTACATGTGATTGCATGAATATTACATATCATATATGATTCAATACTAATATTATATATGATTTTATCATATGTGATTTTATCAGTAATATCATATGTAGGGGTGAGCATGGTCCGAGGATCGGACCGGACCGAGGACCGAATTGGTCCAAAACCTAAATGGTTCGGTCCAGTTCGATCCTACAAGGCATAATCGCCGTGTTTTTTGTTAGACCGGACCAACCGGACCGAAGACCGAATGTAATGAAAAGCATGGACCGAGGACCGGACCGAAATACATTCGGTCCGGTTCGGTCGGTCCGGTCCGGTCGACGGTCCGTTTTGCTCACCCCTAATCATATGTGATTTAACACTAATATCACATGTGATTTCTCATGCAAGTTTCAACAAAAAAAAGAAGAAAAAAAGACGAAAAAACATTAAAAAATTAAAAAAAAAGTGAAAAACGAAGAAAAAAAAGTTTGTCGAAAGTAATATAAAAGTTGATATATATAGAAAGATAATTAAATGCTCGTCGTGATGGTATATTTTTTTTGCTTAACGATTAACGATTTGAGAGATATTATTTGAAAAAAATATACGATGAATGGGTTTTGCGTTTAATCTCATCCATTGGATCAAGCTGAAGATGGAGGGTAGGGATTAATCACTTGGTATCCAAATAAAGTTTGGTATCAAAATGAATTTAAATCAATGTTTAGCAACAATCTTTTGAAACAGTGTTTTGCGTTGTTTAGAAGTACTTGAATTGAAGTTGGAGATCCTTTTCTTACTCATTTATTGGATTTGAACTTTCTGATTTTGTTGAACGTGGTTTATAGGAAAACAACGAGGGTTATGAATCTTGGTTTTGTTTAAAAACAGTCGTGTTGTCAAGTAACATCTATCGCTAGCTGGAAAATATTCTGTTAACAGTGTGTGGATTTCGGGTCTCTGTTGTACTATGTATAATTATTTAATGATTGTAATTTGGCTTAGAATGATTCTCTTATTACTGCAAATGTTTGTATTTTATAGATGTACATATGGGATAAATTCGCACAACTACTTACCGCTGAATTAATGTCGAAACAAAGTTTAAGGACCTTGGATTTGCACTATTTGAAGAGCTTGTTTTCGAGTTTTGGTTGTTGCTTCTTGTCGACACAGTTGTTTTGACCACACTTAGGTTTGGTAACTTGGTTCTCTTGTTTCCTATCATTCGTGTTCAAACAAGATATCAAAGAAACAAGATCAAGTCGGTGTCTTTAACTATGGTTTGAGTGTTTTAAATTTAGTTTTTAATTGCCCTTCTTGCAAATTTTCTTTTAAATTGACCATTTAGATAAGCATGCAATGTTTACCCCTTTTCGGCTTATATAAGTTTATTATAGTACGTGAACTTATATAAACCAAAATGTTTCAAATTAAGCCAAAAAAAGTGAGCTTATGAAACATAAGCCCACGACCAAATAAGTGATAAGCCGGTTATATAAGCTTAAGCAAACACCCCGAGGTTAATGTATCTTTTACACCTTTGGTGGTTCAACCCCTGACAACAAAGTAATATCTATGATGACCTGACATTGATTTTTATTTGCAACTTATCCTTTCAGAATACCTCAAAATTATTGTTTTCTCCATATTTATTTTAGAGGTTAAAAGATACTACATCCGTCTCATATTAAATGTCAAGTTTTGACTTTTGCAGACTTTCTTTTTAAACTTTGACCTTAAACTATTTTTTTATGTTATATAATACTTAATGAAAACTATACCTATGGAAATTCATTTAAAACTCAATCCATTCATATATTTTACATAAGTATTATATAACACAAACAAAAATATTTAATGTCAAAGTTGAAGAAAAAAATACTTTAAAAAGTCAAAGTGACATTTACTATGGAACGGAAAAAGTACTAAAATGAAAGAAGAAAGGTTAAAACATAAGGGTGTGTTTGACATTGCATCAAAATGAGCAAAATAAAATATCATACATGAAAGCGTTTATCTTGTAATTATGAGAATGAGTGACTGAAAAGTTCTAAATGTACATTGTTTACATGTACAACTACCAGATAATCCAAATTAGTGTTGAAGCACATTTACACTACTCTTTTATATACTCGTTACGTTGTTCCTCGATCCTTATATTCTTATTCCGTAAAAGGCCAAAAAGGTTATTTTGGTTAGAGACTTATAGAATCATTCTAGTAATTTCATCAAAAAATCGAAATGTGAACTTATTTTGGTTATTTTTTTTTCAAATAATCAAAATTCTATTATGAAAATCTAACAAATGAACACGGTTGATTTAACAGTGGTAAAAGTTACTTAAGTAACCGCATCACTTTTTCTTTAAGACAACATCTATTTCACAACAAATCAATCTCATATGTCCTAAGCAAGACTTGAACGCACAACCAATTAGTTGGGTAGCTTCTCACACATAAAAAGTATCATTGAGACACAAATCCTTTGGTAAGTAACCACATCACTAAGTCAGCTTAAACATTATCTTTCATATATTATCTTTAAAGTAAGATGTGTAGGCCAATCAACGTAGCCGGTTTTTTTTATGTTTTTGCGACCTAAGCCAAAAATCTATTAGAGGGTGTGCAGTTTTTTTAATGGAAAATAATAGTTAATGTTAAACTCTATAAAAAGTTATAACATAAAAAATTAATTGCCAAAGCCAAAATTGACACAAATATCTCCCATTACCCAAATCTACATTGTGCGCAAAAGGATCCGCGCCCGCAAATGCTCTCTGCGCGCAATGGCATGTGTATGATTCCTATTGGTTCGCGGACAATTAAAAAAAAGAGTGAAGAAATGTTTTATGCCTTCACCTTCTTATTCAATCTAAATTAAATCAAGTGTGCGTGAAAAAAAGGCAAGCAAACGTGTCATATTCTCCTTAAATCTCAATTACAAAAATATGCGCGCAAAGAAAAGGTGGGCAAGTTTGCGCGTGTTAAGCCACGTGTCAGTTTCTCATTAAATCTAAATAACAAATCTAGACACACGTCGAGCAAACAACTAGGGCGCGCAAGGTTGTGCGCCCGCTCTATCCACACGCATTATTTTTACGGTTTTTTTTGTTGCGCGTTGTGTCATACTCTGTAACACTCTCAAAGTGTCGTGTTTGGCGACACACTTTTCAAAGTGTCCACTCTTGAAACTTTCGCTAAAATAAATCTTTCTACACTGGTACGAAGATGACAACAACAACAATAACGATACCTAATGTAGACAGATCATACCCCTAGTTCACCCATGGGTAAGGAGACTGCTTCCGGTAAGACTTCCGACTAAAAAGAATATGCACGTACATACCATCCGCCTTGTCGGCAACTTTATCATGACTGCATGAGGTGTACAAATGTTTCAAATCTAACATAATTTAGCAATTCTAAAATCTTAAAGGGCCAAAATAAAACTGATCCAAAACCCATGAACTTATTTACAACTTCCCTCTTCTTATCAATCACAAAACCCTAAACCCTGTTCTTCCCCAAAAAGCCAACAACAACAACAAAATATGAAAATCACATCACTTGATGGTGAAAATGATGAAGATATTGCATATGACAACGAAGTTGACGATGAAGATGATGATGAAGAAGAAGATGAAGAAGAGCAAGTTCCTATTACTTTAGGATTTGTCGAAAAACCCAAACATGATTGGTCTCTTTGTCGGCAGTTGTTTCCTAGTAAAGCTGGTGGCACTCCTGTATGTTTTCATTTTCATTTGTTTAATCCCCAATTTTCCGGCTTATTTTGAGACTTATGCGCATATATAAGTTTAATATATAAATATCAAATAAGCTGGCCCTTATGAAATAAAAGTCGAAATCAAATAAGCTCGTAAGTCCGCATATAAGCTTAAACAAACACAACCCGTCCCACATTGCTAGGAGACAATGCATTTGAGTCCCTTATAAGCTTCAAGTAGTGGCCTACTAGTATCTTTCTGCCATGGTTTTTAGTTGAACCCCGGAAGGATACTAGGTAGGCGTTACAATGTTATTAGTTGTTTGTGGAAATAACTTGGTGGTTATTTATTGCAGGCTTGGTTGGATCCGGTTAATTTACCCACCGGTAATTCATCTTTGTGTGACATATGTGGCGAACCGCTTCGATTCTTGCTTCAGGTATATTTTGACACTTGTGTGATACAAATTTCAACTATTTAAGGATTTTACATGTGAAGTGATCCCTAAAATAGTTAGGTAATCAGAGTATGTAATTCCAAGCACTATGTTGAAAACTGCTTATTTATAAACACTTATAATTAAAGCTGGTTTGATACATGCTTATTATCTATCAGATAAACAATTTTAAAATAAGCAAGGATGGTCTGGTAACCGGCTTCCGGATTTGGTGAAAAGCGATTTTTTGTACGAGTCAAACTGGGTCGGGTGACACGAAATGTTTTTCTTTTTCCATTTTCTTACATAACTTATAATAACCATCTTTAGGAATTAGGAGGCTACAAGTTTAACAAAAACAAACTTGCAGTGATGAGTTTTGCTAAACTTTTTGCATAAATCATCTCTGATAGAGATGTTAAAAGTTCGACCTCCTAAAGATAATCATTGCCAAAAGTGTCTAACAAGAATGATCTGTGCAAAAATGGACAAGCCACAGAGAATATATTTTACAGTTTACTGCGATTACTATTTACCGATAACCAAGTGAAAGTTCAGTGCTCACTTGAGACAAAATGTGTAGTTTATCGTATATGAGTTGGAGTTCCCAAATCAGTATAGTATATCTAATCATGTTTAGCACATCTGTTATCTATTAGAAGTCGTAAAATATGGACGAAAAAACTTGTCCGCGATTAAACCTAGTTTGTTTTAACCGTAAATAAATTTAATAATTCGACCCAAACTCATTTGACCTGTCCATTTTACCACGTCTATAAGACTATAAGGGCACTAGGTGCCCATGAGCCATAGGCTCATTTTATGTCACCTCAACATTTTTCTCCTATAACTATGAACCCGTAACTTAACCAAAAAACAGTCTCCCTCCATCATTCAAGTTATAGGACACCCTCAAACCTCACTGTTTTTTTTTCAAATAAAGCACAACTGAAATTAAAATTAAAATTGTAATAATAAAATAAAAGACATAAAAAAAGACTTAAAAATAAAAGTAGATGAATGAGGAATTTGGTTTGATTTTGCGGATTTGAGAGCATTTGATTGATCCATGAATCGTTGTTCATTTTTTGTGAGTTAGAGGTAGAAATAAAGAGAAGTATTGTTGAGATGTGAAGGCAGAAGTATGTAAAAATTAGAAGATTTGAGGGGTATTTATAGGATTTTTAAAGGGTAAAACAATGGGTAAAATGTGTTTTTTTTCTTCATAAAAAAACGGCTATATTCCTTCCCCAACATCTGTTTTTTGAAGCACATCCGACCCTATGGTGCTAGGTGGAGTGTCGACGGGAGCCATAGGGTCGCGTTATAGGGAAATAACGCGTCCTATAACGCTCGACACCGAGTGCTCTAACTACGATAAGAAGTCTCTGAATTGTCTCAATGACGTCTTTCTAAGAGTTTCGTTGGTCTATCGTTAATATCATCGCCTATCAGCTCTGATGAGTAGCAGTCTCACTTGATATAACCTGGCCAAGCTCATGTACAATTCTATTTTACCTGTAAGGTATGTCTTTATGTCCATATTTATGTTCGCAGCCCGAAAGTCAAAATGTCTCGTATTTACTAGATTACAGCACATCTGTACATAGCCTGCAACATAACTATTTGGAATGATATCACATGCCAAGTGCAATGGTGATACATTGAAGTCATTTTCACGATTTTTTTACTTTGACATTACTTGATGACTATCACTAAGCGATATCACTGACTATGAAGATTAGGTGAAGATTAGGTAATTGTGATACATTTATGACTTTAAGATTTGTGCAATGTGACTATTAAATGGATTCCGTAGTCGGTCCAGAATGGCAGATATCAGAATGAACATCCTGCTGCATGTTTACAAGAACCCTTTTGATCTTATCCAATAGTAACAAATAAATCACATGAAGCTTCTAACGTCTCGATTAAAAATTAACTAGGGTCCACACTTCTATAACCGAGGCACACATCAATCCAGAAATGTGCTATCATCTAAGCTTAGCATCTAATGTGCATAGCATTGCTCTTACTAACGATGTAGCCTCCTAGAGCTGACAAAAACACCTTAAAAGCAAAAATGCATTAACATTATACGATACACGTCACTATTTACCGCTTGCAACGCCAAACTGCATTTTGAAGACAGTTTCCAAAAGCTGCATTTATGAGAAAATGGAGATAGACTCCGATCCACAGTTCCATTGTGGTTACTGACGCTCACTCAGACGCATACTGAATATGTTGCTCATAGAAATTGATCAACTGCCATTGTCAATAAACATGAATTAAGAAAAAGCAGTATATTCATGATGCTCTTATATGTTACAGCTTTGACCCGTTTATACGTGACCAAGTGTATATTTTTTTTGTCTGTAACGCGTTGAACGGGTAAACTAAAATTTATTAGCTTAATATGGAACAGGTCAAAAGTCACACAAAGTGTATTTTATTGCAAAAAAGACAACCTAAATCATTTTTGTTCAAATACATTGTTTGCTCTTATGATTATATTCGTGTAATCATATTGACCCATAAACTATTTACAAGAAAACTACTTGCTCTGTATAAATTTGGACAGATTGTTTGAGGTCCACCCAAGTAGGGTGGCAATTTTTGACACGACACGAAACCCGACATGAGACTGACACGAAATTAACAGGTTCGGGCCGAGTCTAATTAGGTTTTTGGTCGTGTTCGGATCGACCCATCTAACCTGTTTATTAAACAGGTCAGGTTCGGGTTGGGTATATGTTAAAACGGATTGACCTGCTAACCCGTTTAAGATTCTTTTCAAAAATTAAAAAATTACATACACCTTATTATACGGGTTAAATGGGTCGACCCACGAACCTGTTAACATGATTAACCCATGTAATGTGCCAACTAGTTTAGATAAACGGGTTAAATGGGTCAACCCGAAACCCGTTTAATATATTTAACCCGAGTAACCTATTTAACCCGCCAACCCATATATACATCTACGGGTTAAATAGGTCATGTTCGGGTTATGTTTAAAAGGGTAGGCTTGATATGGCTGACCCGGCTATTAAAACGGGTCGGGTTAGGGTCTTGTGACCCGCCAACCTCCTAACCCGAACCCGACCTGAATTGCCACGGCCAATCTGACCCATTTCAAGCCATAATTTCTTTACCTGTTTGACAGTTACCCAACCCTCCCATTTTTCTAGCTCTAATGTATCTCGAAGTGAGCTGTGGGTGTCAGAAGTAGATAGCATTACCAGGAGCGGGTAGTTAGCCTTGAGGTATCTGTTATCCACTATGACTTCTTTTCCATCCGACCTGTTCAAGATGTATAATGTCGTTAGAGTAAAAACATTTGAATTTATAAAGTATTACTTAACTTAGACTAGATTATGTCATCATGTAAGTCCCCAAGGGAGACTTTTAAATGGCTGGTCCACTAACATTTCGACATCTGTTATATAATCAGAGAGGAAAACCTGAAATGGATATTTAAGTTCCAGACTTAACGACACCTCTGCAGTTTACGCAACTTTGTATACTGAATAAATTTCAAGTGCAAAATATCGACACATTTGATAAGAGAAAATAAACAAAGTCACAATGAGCTTGCAAGAGGTACAAAAAACTAGCTTAAAGTACACGCTATACAAGCCCCTAAAAATAAGGAATGGGCTATTATGAGTCATGACAGATGAAGTGATATACCATGACGTGACATCTACACTTTGCCTCATTATGAAACTAATATCTTGCTTAACATTAAGATACCCAATCTATATAACACATTTTGCGAATTCGTAGTTCACAAGTTTATTCTTGGTTTTTCAAAACAATAGCTGTAAATCTAGGTTTAAACCACTTAACATACTGTGAGCTGTGTTAGCCTTGGATACTACAGTAGTTGTTTAAATAGTGACCAGCACAAAAGCACCTAACCATCAAAATTTATATAGAAAATAATTTGAAATATACATGGTAGATAACTATTTCTCTGTATATACCTTGTTAACTGATCTATCAACCTGGTTCTATACTCCCTAAAGGAAATTAATTCAAATAACCTACATGAGTTGCTCAAATGTATATCTATCTGTATCCTGTTTAGATACGCCAGGTACTTTATTATTCACGGCCTGGAAGTCCATCTTATAGATTAATAGTCAGTTATGCCCTAAGTAATAGATACCAATGTATTATTCATGACCTGGACTTTTGTATCCCAACATAGCCGTAAGTAAAACAATATGTACAATCGAGTACGAAACCTGCAAATCTACCATCTGGGTTTACTTTGTAACCCTATAGCATCCTTAATATGAATGCACTTTAAGTTAACCATACTCGTACGTGCGTATTCTAAAGCCAGATAAGTAGTTAAAAATAAGCAGTTCCAGACACAGCTATAAATTTGAAGCTACTTCAAAATTAATAATATCACGTCTAATTTATCATATAGTCTGAATCAGTTTCACTATACTAGGCAGTAGAATTCTGACTTGAAACAATAATCTGATAGTTACGTTTAAACTGTGTTGCCAACACCCTCTTAGCGCATAGTGATTGTGTTTTATGGCGTTGGAAAGATTTTAATTTCATCTGCTTCAGTCGAATCCTGGGTAAGACTAAGTAGGTAACTAGGTTCATTTAGTCGGACCATAGTAATCAAAGTATGACATGAATGACTTCTGAATTTTGGAAGAATATTTTATAGGAATTGGGTGAATACTTGAGAATTCTATCACAATAATCTTTCTAATTGTTTAATGTGTAGGCTTATGCACCTCTCTCAGATAAGGATTCAACATTCCATAGGACCTTATTTGTTTTCATGTGCACATCAATGTCATGCCTACTACGAGACCAACATGAGCAATGGAAACACCACCCTGAAAAGGGATCCCGGAGGTATTCTTAGATCCATACTCCCTCCTGTGTTTTGTATATTACTTCCCCCATATCTTGATATGTTGGATCACTTCTGTTCCATTTTTAATTTATACTTCTCCATTGTTTGACAAGTATTAAGGTCTTCCGTGGTCAGCTTCCCCGCAACAATCAGTTTTACTCCAGTGAAGCACCTAAACACGATGGCAGTGACAAGCCTTTAGGAACATCAGGTTTGGAACTTTCTTTTCTTTACCTAATTCAAGATATGGCAAATGGGCAGTAATGGGTCAAAATGGGTTTACTTTTTGGTACGTGGCCAACCGAGCCTTTCAGATTGGTTTGACCAAGAACACTTATTAATTTTGATTGCTAGTGTTTCAAAGAGGAATACAAATACTATATCATTTCAATTATTACTGAGTATTAACTATTTCACTTTAATGCATGTATTTTGTAGCTACGCCCTGTAGTTGGTGTGGTACCTGGAAAGGAGATAAGGTTTGTAGTAACTGCAAAAAGGCACGTTACTGTTCCAAGAAGCACCAGGTTGTTATACGCTATTATTTGCTTCCAACAGTACCTGAATTATTATTGTATCAGTTGTTTATTCAGTTTCTGGCTTTTTTTTTCTCTATTGCGTAGGCTATTCATTGGAGCTCAGCTCATAAAATCCAATGCAGAACAATAGATACAGATCAGGAATCAAGTTCCAGATCCACCAACTCGTCAGAGAATATAGCGAAAGGCTAGTAATCTCTCTTTTAGGGGTATATTTTGCATGTTAGCAATTCCATCATGTAATGGGTTCAGATATATTATTTGTTTTAAACAGCTGGAAGTAACGTTACATGGCCAGAATATGAGATCATCAATGAGGATGAATCTGATTTTGACACTGAAATACCTAACAGCAATGCGTATGGAAAGGCATTACCTACTGCCAACGAGGTATAAACTGTTCCATTAAATGCCATGCTGTATGCATATGATTCAAGTCTTACAAATTTACATATCTTGATGGTTAAAGGATGAAGGTGATGCAAAATGTTGGGCGTCTTTTCAAAAAAGAATAGCTCGGGCTCCAGATCAAGTTTTAAGGTGCTTTTTGAACCTTTTATCTTTACATTGGCATATGAAACGACTGATGACATTTTTGTTTACTTATCAACTGGGAATAAATTTGGTAGTGCTCAATAAAGATCTAAACTTCGTTCAAAAAAAAGTAACGATCTAAAACCGAAGTACGAATCCATATATAATTATTGGTATAATTTTTATTTTTTTTAAATTGGTGGGTTAGGCAACGGGTCTAAATGGATTGGGGTGGAAAAAAGGTTACCGTTTGACCCGAATCAGTTCCTTTCCATATGTTTTTACTTTCTTTTTTTCTCTACAAACAGGTGATGGGCCAGATATGATTACAAATTATTTTATTTTAGTGATATTGGGATTATTAAATAATACCCCGTGGTGTGATTTAGGAGGTTTTATGCATTATTAAGGATAAATTTTTGGCAACTTTCACCCATTTTGACCCATTCTTGTTTGCTAATTCTAACAAAGACACTTACAAGTAGATGCACTAATTGATTATATTAGTGTATCACGAAAACACCGCCATTTTTTAGCTAAGCAGTTGACGCCATTCGTGTTATATATCTAAGGAATAATGATATATGACATTTAAGATATCTGTGTAGGTTTGTTTATCTCTTGTTGGTTAATGCTGCAGGTACTCCAGGGACGAGCTAGCTAAACCTTTGTGGCCCATGTTAAGTGGTCAGCCATCAAAAGCGGATATACCTAAATGCACTTCCTGTGGCAGCCCTCGTGCTTTTGAATTTCAGGTTTCGTTTTCTTTTATTCACATTTTGTATTTTTATAATTTTATCACTCTCACAATCTCATATGAAATCTATTTCTTGTCAGATTCTGCCGCAGTTGCTTTACTTCTTTGATGTTAAAAATGAATACAACTCCCTTGATTGGGCAACTATTGTTGTGTATACGTGTGAGGCTTCTTGTGATGGAAGTTTGGCATATCAAGAAGAATTCGCTTGGGTTCAACTCACCTCTCAGTCAAGATGACACTCCTTTTTTTACTTATGTTTGTTTTTTATCACCTTTAATACTGTCCTGTAAACTCAATCCATTTGTTGTTAATCTACAATTTTACTTTATAATTTTGATAAATCGACTCTAGCTTTGAGTTAGAAGATGGTGTCGTGTTTACCTTTTCCCATGGAATAGATTACAAAGATTTTCCTGTAGTGATTCTTTTCATTTCAGGATCATCCTTTTACTTTCATTGGACTTGGAGACTGGACCACCACAAATTTTACATCATTGCATCAAAGTTTTTTTTTTTTTTTGAAAGATAAATTTATTAGCACCAAAAATAATACACAAACCAAATCCATGAAGGCATGAACAAACCTCATGGCAACATAGATGGGCCAAATACAATAGACACAACAAAGTCTAAACTAAACAATACAATAAACTGAATAAAATCCTATACAATTAATACTAACACACAAACAAAAGCAACCTATAAAACCAAACAGCAACAAAATCCAGAGCACACCATCAACTTTACAGTTGAGAAAACTACTTTATGCAACTTACACACCTGTTAATATGAAAGAATCTCCTCCAATCACAGCCACACTGCCTCTTCCTGACCCATATAACTATGAGGAAGACCAACATATCACAGGCTGTCAGAAGCAAAATACAAGCCATCTGAACAAACTAACCCATCACGCAAAGGAGCCTCAAAATATACAACTGAAACAAAACATCATTCAATCCAACAGAACCAAAACCTTGCCTTTTTTCAATGCCACCAACAGGAAACCTACCTTATGTGATATAACCAGACAACACAAACCAAGGTAAGCTCTAACCCCAGACCCACTTAACACATAGAAAGAGCCACAGCCCACATGATCCACTTTTCTATCACAATGTATTAAGCCATCCGTTGCAAGGCTGTCAAGATCGAGATCCTACCTGGTCTTTGCAAGATCGAGAACGTAAAATTGGATCGAGATCATAAGATCCTACCAATTTGTCTATGTTTTGTAAAAAAAATGATAAACGAGTCAAATTGTTTTGCATTTCTAATCAACATCAAAGATAAATTAATATAATATTTTTTTTAAATGTCAGTTTAAATTGAAACACCAAAATAACAGTAAAACATAAAAAAGTCAAGTTTCATGACATTAACGATTTAAAGGAATAAGATTAAATAACATGAGTCGTAAACATCTCAAAACATACTAACCATAATACCAAGAGATTCATAGTTTCATACATAAACCACCACTCATCAATCTATTATATGGAGTTGCACATAAATATATTATAGACACTTGTAAACGAATACTTCATAAAATAATGATTTTGATAACATGAACACTTGTATATTTGTATACATGAACACCACACATACTTAAGACCCATTAACTTATAAAATATAACCAATTGTCTAATTAATTATAAGTAACATTATCATGTATACGAGTATGCTATCATCTAAATATTTTAAATATCAAGAACAAAAATATCAAAGTATGCTATAATGTAACAAGATCTTTCATCAGAGTGAAAAGAAGTCTTAAATATATTATTTCTTGAAATTATGATTTGAGGCAAAGTATGTATAATTTAATAAGAAAATGTCACATTAGTTACTTATTACTTTTCTTTTTGGGCTTAAGCAATAAGTTATGGGCTAAAAGATAGAAAACATATAAAATAGATACGAGATTAGGTAAAGTCGGATCGTGTAGCGATCTTATGATCTTACATTCGATCCTAAGATCTTACTTACGATCTTACATACGATCCTATAATGATCCTATACGATTTTAGCTAGTGAGCACGTAGGATTGTACACTCTTACGAGTTTACTCGCGATTTAGACAGATTGATCTGTTGAACCAAAACCAAAATAAACCATTGCATCAAAGTTTACTTGAGCTAAAATATCATAAGTTTTGTTTGATAGGCTTAACTTATAAAATATTTTAATAAATTTGTCTTTCATAATATCTAAAATTAAATGATACATGATGTAACTTATAAAGATCATCTCTATTTGTTTAGCTTCAGCTTACCACATCTCCAGTTCCATAAACAATAATTTTTGTTATAGTTTAAGAAACATGGACATTTCAACATTTGTGTCATCAACAAAAATTATAGTGCTATTTTTTCTTTTCATTGAATAGTTGAATGGAAATGACAATGGGTTGGAGACATAACAGGCCCCGGACAGTGTGGCCTACAGGCACTGGACCAAAAATGACTACACAGCTTGTGCTGCAGTTTCCACATGTATTATACTATTTTAGTGATAGCTATACATGGATATCGCAATTTGCCTTTGTCATATTGGCCACGAGACATGTCGATGAGCATCACACAGGTGATTTGTCATGGTTATAGGCTTGCAGCTACTATTTTAGTAAAGGTTCGTTCGACAGATTAGTTTTTTAACATTTGGCTAAAATACATCACTCACTCGAAAAGAAGAAAAAAAGCTGTAACTCTCGCCAACCCCATGGCAATTTCTCTAAAACATCAAACCACCGGTACAGTTTGGCATGCTATAGTGATGGTATAATAACGCTGTAACACACATATAAACTTTATCAATTTACTCCTTTTCCTATAACATGCCATAAGTGCATTGCACCGGGCACTCTAAGATTTCGTGAGTATATTGTCATGGAATAGAGTTTGTTGAAAGTAGCATTATTTTAGATTCGTAATGTATATGATTTACCATGTTTAGTTTTTGAAGGTCAATGATATGGTATGGAGAAAAAATCACATCCAAAAATGTGAGTAAGAAGGAATATTTTTTATCATACAAGTAGACAACGAATGTTATGGTCAGAATATATAAACATAAGTCACCATGTGACGCATACCCCATTTTAGGAAATTATGTTTCCACTTGATCTGTTTTTATTCTTAAAACAAAAACCAAATTCGTTACTAGATTGCCAAGAGACATATGGTTTCAAGATGTCTATGTTCCGTTTAGTTGAAGATAAAATTTCTCCTTTTTATCTCTAATTTTTGTAAAAACTTGGAGAAGAATTTTATGCACACAAGATAGTCGAAAATCTAGAACTGTGTTTTATACCTGTTAAGTACTTAAGTTAGGAAACACGGATGTTTCGTTTGTGAATAATTTTTTGAGGTAAAGCGATTGAACGCGGTTTATGTTTTTTTTTACAGGATATTTTGTGGAAGATTCGAGTGTTTTCGTGATTTCTTCCGATTAAACACACGTTTCATGTATAAGCTGATATGACAACGATGCCACTTAAAGAAACAAAGAAGTTAAAAAAAAAGGGTATAACAAAGGTAAAAGAAAATTCGGTGCCAATTTGCTAGAACAACTTTTTGTTTTCTACCATCTATTAGAAAAATTGTGTTGTCGGTTTGTCAATTAATAACAAGAAAGATTTGTGAAAGATGCCTTAGTTTGACTACTGTAAGGGTGTGTTTGGTATTGGTATATGGGAATGGGGTTATGTGTTTCATAATGATGAAAGATGTTTGTTTAGTGGGTTCAGAAATGAAAGGGGTATATCATAGTCATAGACTCATTACCTATTAATTTGGTATCTATGAAATTCATTTCGTGGGCCTATCTTTTTTCTACTACAAAATTCAAATATCTATACACTTTCTCATACCATATTTTGTCATCTAAATATAAACAATCGTAATCATACATTTTTTCATATCCATTGTCATTCTACCCCATATCAAATCCGACACCCATTGTGTTTCCTAACAACAAACCAAACGGCCCGTAACTCTCTATCTGCTTATCCTTGTATGTTTCTTCTCAGAAAAAATAAGTATGAAATGTGCAACTCAAAACTGAATTTCAAAAGTCAAAACAACCCGCAAACATGTAATTTTTACAAATAAGCAACCAAAACTTGTTTTGTTATTTTGTTTGGAACGGCGAGTTAGTACAGTTACTAAGTTAGTTATTTGATTCCACAATACTTACTCAGAAGGTAGTCCCTGCCAGCCTCGAATAATAATTAGTGATTCGATTCCACAGTACATACCCAGAAGGTAGTCCCTGTCAGCCTCGAATAATAATTAGTGATTCGATTCCACAGTACATACCCAGAAGGTAGTCCCTGTCAGTCTCGAATCGACGCATCTATGGGGCAGAACCCCACAGATTCTCACCTTGAAGGAAAACCCCCACGGAGAGACTCGAACCTGAAACATTACCTACCGTTTTTCGATTCTTATAAAGATTATGTATCCGAAAGTCACCAAACTATTAAACTTTTTTCTTTTTTGCCACCGGTATATCAAAACTAATTTATAGGCTATCAATTTATGTGTTTCCAATTGTTTATACCAATTGTTGGACAAAATTTATTTCAAACATGTTTGAAACAACAAGAATAAAGTTAAATTTAATATATTAAAACAACTAACTATTGAAATGTATATATATCAGTTTTAATAATTATTTGAGTGCAACTTTATTTAGTTGAAAGTGATTTATGAAAATTTAGCTAATGTTTTACGCTTCATTTTAATTGTATTGTATTGATATGTTAAAGTTACTTTTACTCTTAAAATTGTTCAAATTTTCAAAAAAAAAGTTTGAACTTGATTGGTATAAACTATAAACACGTATTTGAGTGACACATAAGTTAATTTAAATAATTAGATGACATATATTTAAAGATTTCCATACATTAATCAATAGCTAGAAAGGAGAAGGCAATGTCGTCCCATTGATTTGGATGTCCCAGTACGAAACTAGGTATGATACCTCTTACATTAGAAAATGCTTAACTATTGTACGAAAAACAATATTTTTTATTGATATTACACAAAGTGTTCAAAATACCATACATTAAAAAAGTCAAATACTATGCTACCAACAAAAAAAACTACAGGTATTGTGAGCGTTACTAAGAGCAAAAGGTATGGTGATGAGCTTTTGCTCCTCATTTGTTCCCCACCGAGTGTCACCTCATCTCAACGCTCCTACTTCAAAATACCCTTTCACTCATAACAAGTTTCAACCTCCTCATTTGAGCTCCACCTACCAGCAATATATTAAATCAAAAGTATATATATATATATATATATATATATATATATATATATATATATATATATATAATCAAAAAATGGATATTGTAACAACACATTGTCCTTTTCCTCTTCACTTCCTCGACGAGCATCTTTCTGGCGAGCCACCTTGGTGTGGTGGCGGGATGGTGGGGAGCTGCCACATCGGATATGGCAAGCAAGCTCGTCACCACACCTTTCTCTCTAAAACACATATACTAAATTGGAGGCCCTTCACAAACTAGAAATGTGTTTACTACAAGTAAAAGATTGCCATTTATATAAATTTGTTTTTACAAACCTATTTAAAGCAAAACGGTGGTCCTTCTTTTCAACAAATTGGGCATGTCTGACATATAAACACATGTTTGTTGTCTCGTTTATGTTTTACCTTAAATGTGATTACCTTAAACCGGAGTTTTACTATGAATATTGCTTGAATTGGTCCACGCCTAAGCCATAACCAACTTAAATAATTAGCCAACAATCATCCTCTGAATTTCTGAGTCGAATAGGGTAACTCTTGCACACCAAGTAACGATCTCATCTCCTTGAAACTTATGCGCGCCAAGGCCTTCGTTAACGGGTTTGCTCTTTGATTCTCTCCGGATACATGCTCAACCATTACCTGAGCATTCTCCACACACTCACGAATGAAGTGATCTCAAGTGTGGATGTGTTTGCTCCTTCCATGAAAGCCCGAGTTCTTTGATAATGTAATCGATGATTTGTTATCAACTCTAATTGTCACTTTTTGTCTTTCTAATCCTATCACTTCCGCCAATAACTCCCTAAGCCAAATTGCTTGACACGTAGCTGCAGTGGCTGCCATGAACTCAGCTTCACGCGAAGATAATGCCACGGTAGTTTGCTTTTGTGACCATGTAATGGACGATGTACCAAGGTAGAAAACATGTCCAGTAGTGCTTCGTCCATCATCAATGTCAACATTATGACTACTATCACTATATCCTACCAATTTCATGTCATTACTACCGATTGTATTTAATACCAAACGAAGTTGTACCTTTAAGATAGAGTATGATTTGCTTGATAGCCCGAGCATGTGATTCTCTTGGACTTTGCATATAGCGACTAACCACATCAACCGAGTAAGTCAAATCTAGACGAGTGTGCAAGAGATAACGCAAGCAACCCACCACCTTTCGATATTGGGTAGCTTCAACTTCTGGTTCATCATCAGTTTTTGACAACTTGAGATCCTTCTCCATTTGATATAAAGTTGCATTGCAATCTTTATACCAGCTTCTTTCAAGATCTTCCTTGCATATCTCTCTTGCTTGATCTCAACGTAATCCTTTCCTTGTGAGACTTCAATACCTAAGTAATAAGTTAACTCACCAAGACCCGACATTTTTAGTTGAGACACCATCCTTTTCTTGAACTCATTTTTGTAGCATGAATAGTGGACTGTTCCAGATTCGTGTTTTCATTAAATTGCTGCTCCAAATCAGCCCTTTGAGTGTCGTTCCATAGGACGGTAAAGCTCTCTTCTTCTTTTCTTGTTTTTTAAGTTTTTAGCCTTCCATTTCCAGCCTTTCTTCTCATCACAAATCACATAGGCGTTGATTATGATCTTATTTTCACATGGATTGTAAAGCCTAAAACCTCCTGAACTAGGTTCCTTACCAAGGTAAACTAACCGTTTTGACTTATCATCGAGTTTCTTCAATTGTTTTGAAACTATTCTCTCGTATGCAACACATCCAAATACCTTTAAGTCTTCAAGGTTCATTTTCTCCCCATAGAATTTCTCGTATGGTGTAACTCCTACCAATGCTCGCGTAGGTGTTTGATTTATTAAGTATGTTGCATGTCGAACCGTTTCACCCCAAAAATGATTTGGTAGGACTCTTGCCTTCATGATACACCTAGTCATCTTGAGTAGAGTGCGGTTTCTTCGTTCCACAATTCCATTTTGTTGAGATGCATAAGAAGCCATCAACATTCGTGTTATTCCTTCTTGGTCACAAACCCGATTAAAGTCATATGATGTAAATTCACCACCTCTATCCGTATGGAATGTTATAATCTCTTTACCTGTTCATTTTTTAATCGACGTCTTGAATCTCTTGATTACTCCAAACATGTCATTTTTGTGCTTCAAAAGAAAAAACTACATGTACCTAGAACAATCGTCGATAAGAACTAAGATATAAGAGTTACTTGCTTGGTGGAAGGAGTTATCGGTCCGCATATATCTCCATAAACCATCTCTAAGTATTTTTTAAGCTCTATAAGTTGCCTTCTTCAAGAATTACTTCTTCATTTGCTTTCTAACCATGCAAGACTCACATACTTGATCTTGATGCTTAATTACCGGTACCCCTTTAGCTAACTTGTGCATCAAATTCACCGCACCAAAGCCGATATGCCCAAGTCGTACGTGCCACAACCACGACTCTTCATCAATGTTAGCTTTCAAACAATAAGGTTTCCCAACTTTTAGTTGAGTCTTGTAGAGACGGTTTTCACTTCGCGGGACGTTAATTAGCAAACTTACACAACTATCACGCATGGTTAAGAAATCACCTCATATACGAATATCGCAACCTGATATTGTAGCTTGTCCAAGACCTATCATATTATTACGAAGCGTAGGAATGTAATAAATGTATTTTAGCAACTTTTGTTCACCATTTTTCCCTTTGAAAAAATAGAGCCTTTTCCTTGTATTCTTACATAAGAACCATCTCCGAACCTAACACGTCCAGTTATATTTTCATTTAATTCGGAAAAGTAAGAGTAATTACCTGTCATGTGATTACTAGCACCGTTGTCGAAGTACCATACATCATTTTCCTCAGCGTTGGACTCGATCTTTGGTGGAGTGTACTTTTCTTCATTCATGAAAATCGTCTCTTGAACATGGTTCATCATAAAGAACGTATCTTCCTCATGATTCACAGCTCCCTCTTGTGTCTCACTAAGGTTTGCCTCATTGTCTCGTTTTTGATCTGGGCATCTTGAAACAAAGTGTCTGAATTTATCACAACGGTAACACTTTATGTATGAGAGGTCTTGTTTCTCCTTTTGTTTACCCTTTTGCTGATTATCTTCACGGTTTTTTGAAGAGTCACGTTGACCTTGGTTTTAAGAGTTGCCCAGACCACGTCCTTGACCATGACCTCGAGAGTACGAACCACGTCATGTCCCTCTGCTTTCGTCACTATTCCTGTTGGAATAATCCGTTCTATCATAAAGCATGTCTCTTGATAATCGTTTGCCTTATCTTTTTGTTTGACTCTTTCTTCATACGCTTCAATCGTCTAGCCACGTCCTCAAACCCTGTTGTTTTAAGATCTAAAACTTGCTCTAGGGCTGCCACGATATGGACAAACTATCTAGGAAGGCTTGTGAGAAACTTCTTAACCAGCTTGTGTTCCGACATGACTTCTCTAAGCGTGGCTGACTTAGAAGCAATCCCCGACAACTTCGCAGCATATGCCGTTATAGTTTCGTTATCTGACATCTTCAGATTCTCGAACTCCGTAATTAGGCTTTGAAGCCTTGCTTCCTTCACACCCGGTTTTCAAATTCCTGATTTGTAAAACCAAATATTCTTGGATCGTTTGAATTAATTATCTCTTCACAATGTTATTCTTCTTAGCATCGGCTAAGCCCGAATCTACCACATCACAGACTCCATGAATTCCAAGAATCAGTTCCATTCGCATACTCCATATGGTGTAGTTTGTTGACGTCAATATCGGGCATTGAAACGTCAAAGTAGTATTCTTTACATGCGGTTGTGAGCTTTCTCCCACAACCATCCCAGATCTTTTTCTTGATCGAGAATATGTTTGTAAATGAGAACAATCCAGCCCTTTAATACACGGCTTGGATTTATTCTTGGTTCGTGTTGAGTACACGTAGGTGTATCAATGGTTTCCCGGATTATCCTACTAAAACTCAACTAAAGACAAACGAGACAATCAACAGTTTTAAAACTTTTTCCAACTCGCTGCTATGAACCAAAACAGGCATGAGAACAGTTTATGTACGCTAATCAAATAGCCCAACTGATACAAACGGATGCGACTTAAACCACCCCTTTTCACAGGTATTAAGTCGACTTGTATTAGGGTTATAGAAGTCACACGACTTAAAACTTCACACTTCACAGGTCCAATATCGATTTCTATTAGGGTTTTATCTAACCCTAATTTGCTATATTACAGGTTACTCTTGTCGTTTGTCTAACACATAATCCCAAGTTGGACGATTTGTTTAAGCTGATAACCCACGTTGATTGTAACCCTTGTCGTGGTAACAATCTTTAACAAATCAACCCGGCTCTAATACCAATGATGGTAATCAGAGGTATCACGACACACAAGAAGAAGCAAGAATATGACACAAAGAAATTTTATTTATTGAAGAAACTCACTCAAAACTCCAATTTGATATTATGTAATTTCTACCCTCCTCGGTATATATAGACTAAACAATACACATTAGACTATAACTAGGATTACATTTTACTTAACCTAATAACCACCTAATTGGCTGGAAGATAATTACTTGCACGTCAAGTAAACTTGTTGGAATTCTACTCCAATTCTTGTTACTCGAATTGGTCCACGCCTAAGCCATAACCAACTCAGATAATGGTGATGCCAACATGTATAGCCTCCAGGATGGTCTAATTGTGAGGATGTTTTGCATTCGACATCTAAAATGATGTTCTATGGTTGGAAATATAGCCATCTTGCAGAGGTTTCTCCATGGAGACCTAGTCCAAGCAGTGTCATTGGACTAGGTATTAGTAGGTGTATTAATAAGGTGAATGTGTTCAGTTGTATGGTCAAGTTTATAAGCTTCCACTAGCTGGTCTTAGGCGTGTCTAAACCAGCCTGTGGTATTGCTCTTCGTACAACATTGATTATTGGTTATTTTAATATATTGTTCACCTTTTACCAAAAAAAAACTTGCATTTCAAAACAACTTGTAAACTTGTAACTTATATGTCACCTATCCATGTGTTTGCTTTGGTTTATACTAATTTCTGATAACTTTTTTCAAAAATCTTTGAAACAATAAAAATAAAGTTAAATTTAACACATTAAAACAATACAAATAACTATTAAAATTATATAATATCAAATTTAGAAATTATTTAAGTATAATATTATTTAGTTGAAAGTGATTTATAACAATTATCTTATGATTTACATTTTAAATTTTAATTTTATTATTTTTATATGTTAAAATCATCTTTATTCTTTAAAAATAAAAAGTTTAATAATTCAAGTGCTTCTTGATACATAATCCCTCGCTCAATGAAATATGTTTAATCTGGACTCTTCTTTAACTATTATAAAATGAGCGACAAGGATCGCATAAGATTCAAATAAATGTCAAGTTAAGAACCAACTTTCTAAGGGTCCGTTTGGTTCGTTGCTATGAATCACAATGGGTATCGGGATTTAGTATGAGATAGAATGACAAGTGATATAATTAAGTTTATCATTATCAATGTTAATGTTTAGATGGCAAAATATTGTATGAAAAATTGTATAGATATTTGAATTTTGTAGTGGAAAAAAAGATTGATAACATAGAGCCCACGTAATGGATTGCAAAAACACCAAATTGATGGGAAATGAGTTTATAGGTATACAACATGGGGCCAATGGAATGGATTCCATTATTTGGTTCATAAAAAACATCAAACAAACATACTGTATTTACTATCATTGTCTCATTGTCATTGTATAGTGAAAAAGCCCACAAACCAAACGGCTCCTAATACTATATTAACTTAGAAACACACAGTCAAACACCCTTTTGGCCTTTACGTAATTGTCAATTAACCAATCAAACAACATAAATAATATGTTTACTACAAGTAGATGATTGCCAGTTGCACAAATTTGTTTTTACAAACCTATTTAAAGCAAAAGTGTGATCCATCTTTCCAACAAATTGGGCATGTCTGACATATAAACACATGTTTGCTGTCTCGTTTATGTTTTGCCTTAAATGCGATTACTTTCTGTTTTTTTAACTTAACCAAAAACACCAACACTTTTTAAGACAATAACATTGCAACTGCATATATATAACTAGAGATATTAGACAAGACCACCTTATAACTTAAGAAACTTTTATGCAAGTTTGTCTAAACATTTAACAACCTTTCAATTCGAAACCCAATAATGAAATTTACATTCGGAATGATGATGCAAGTCGAGACTCGAAAAATAACATGATGATGAAGAATAAAAAGAGCGTATAAGAAAAGAAAGCCGCTACAAAACTTTTCTTACACATGAAATGATAATAACGAAAACAAAGGCTGTACACAGACCAGACCTCCACCAGGCGAAAGAATGATCAGCAGAACACGCTCTCACGCTCGTTCTACCAACAAATGATACGGGTTTATAATTTTGAATTCTCTTTATATCATAGAACATCAATAAGATTACGCGATTTTGGTGATGAAACCGAAAAGCATACTGAAGAATTTGAAGGTATTGTCTGCAGTTCCAGACAAGGTACGGGAGATACGTTTTCGGAAGAACCCGATACGTTTGAACACTCCCAAGGTGACACTGAACCCGCAAGTTCTGCGTTTATCGCAAGGGAAATATTTGAAAGGCATATTGAAGTAAATGGAGATTCGAGAATACCGTGAATATACCCGGCTGTTGTTATATTCGTCCCAACCATGTTCTTAAACGTGATCCCTTCAACGACCGGTAACGCTTCGGGGTCGTACTTATCATCGGGGTGAGAAGTACATTCACCGGTTAACTTAATCGCCAACATAACGTTTTTGAAATTGATGTCTGATATAAATACGTCTTTGATATAACCGCCTCTTCCTTTTGATGTTAAAAGCGCGATTCCAGTCATGGAATCGTGTAATGATATGTTTTCCACGAGTACTTGTGAGATACCACCGGACATTTCGCTACCGAGAGCCAAAGCCGAGCCGGTAGATGACTGAAGACGAACCCCTTTTATATGCACGTTTGTAGTTGGTATGCCGTATTTGATTCCGTACTCGTCCCAACCACTTTTTAACGATATTGCATCATATCCCATACTAATATTGCTATTTTCAATGCAAACACTATCCGAAGAATCTGAACGTCACAATAAACAATAGAATTAAAATAAGGTTTTTTTGAATTTTGGTTTGTAATCACCAAATTATATTTTAAAATTTTCATCTTAACAATAAAAAAAGGAGTTGGTGGTCGGCCCGGCCCGATCAGTTACCCAACCTGCCCGACCTATCAATTAAAATTTTGGTTTTAGTTATCAACTAATCATATCTAAGAAATTTGTTTATTACAAAAAAAAAGAGTCGGGGTCGACCCGTTACCTAACGTTCCCTACCCACCCATCATAATTTTGTTCAAGTCATCAAGTAACATATTTAAGATATTTCTTTCTTACAAAAGAAAGGAGTTGGTAGATCGACCAGCCTATTTGACCATTAAATGCAGGATAGATATTTGAATAGTACCTGGGACGATGGCAATGGTGTAAGGTGAATCACTTGAGGACAAGGCAGTTATATTTTGAACGAGAACTTTACTGTAACATGAGCAGAAAAAAACAAACTCGTTATGTTGTAAATAGTTTCACTAATTTTAAAAAGTTTTGCTTAACCAATACCATGATATAAAATAAATATTAATAAGTACCTGCAATATACGGAATGAATAGTCCATGCAGGGGGATTTAAGAAGGTGATATTGGAGATAACAATATCCTTAGAGTTGATAAACTCTACGATATGAGGGCGACTATGATTCAAAGTATTTGAATTAAAACTCTCCCACCATATAGAACCCTGCCCATCGATGGTTCCGTTGTCACCTACACAGGTTTTGCAGATTAGTTAGCAAAAAGAGAGGAAACAACTCTTATATTTTATAAAGATTCAAAAAAATGTTGGAAAGGGAATCATGGTCGTGCCTGTAATGACAACATCGTTAAGATTTTCTCCAGTAATCAAACTACGGTATCTTTGACCTGGGAGATCAATACCTCGGCCATAAGAAGGTAACGCATCAACAACCTTCCAATGATCGATATCCTACAAGATCAGAAGTGTAATACGTCAACTATTTTTGCAATACGAAACAATATATTCTGATTATTCTGGAATGAGTAGATAAAATGACCAGAAAAGGCATTTTATGGTGAAGGAGAAACTTTTTGTGAAATTGAGATGTCTTATCAAATTAGGATAAGCTAAGGGATAAATAGGTACTTATTTTACTCTTAAAGTATCAGTTTTGTTACGACTGGTATGAATATAATTTTCATAAAAGTGATTATTTGACATATCAGACAATCAGTTTCCAAAGCTATATCCAAACACCCCTTTAGCGGTCAAATAATCGCAATGGAATAAACACAAAACTAATCTCAAATGAACAAGTAGAAATGCTTATGCACCCTTATTCTATCAATCTATCCATTACATTAACACCATCAAAGCTGATTAATGCAGCATCAAATAGTATAAAAACATTCAGATACAATCTCATACACCATGATGCATTTGATATCTCAACATCATTTCGAAATCACACATCCTTGGTGTTTGAAATTTGGACAAGATTTTAACCTAAGAACAAAGAGAATTAAGTTAAAAACCGAACCTCTGATCCAAGAATGATGGCTTCTTTTTCAAGAAATAGCGTAAGATGGCTAGTAAGATTGAAACTTCCCGTTAACCATTTTCCTTTAGGTACATACAATTGTGCACCACCCTTGTCAGTGAAGGATTTGAGATAAAAGATAGCATTTTGAAAGGCAACTGTATTTAAAGTTTTCCCGTCACCAACAGCGCCAAACTCTAAAATGGAAACACTATGGGGGCGAGGAATCAAATGTCTTTCAATATTGCACTCGCCTACTTCACCACCATCGTATAGTTCAATAGCATTACTTAAAGTTACTAGCAAAAAAAATACCACCTGAAAAAAGAAACCAAAAGAAAAAGGTAAAGAAAGATTCATATTAAGGATTCAACTATGCAACAGTTTTTTTAGTTCAAGAAAGATGTAATTGTAATCTTTTTAGTACTAATGTTGTTCCACTTTGATCAAAGCATATACTATGTGTCTTTAAAGAAAACACCCAAAGTTTAAAACAAAAAACCAGCCAATGTGGATAGGTTGTTCAAGGAATTCCAATCCCACTATTAGGAATAAGGTATCCAATGTAAATAAATAAATAAATAATCTAATCAATTTGTGTACAATCAAAGGTGAGCCAAACATGAATCAGCAACATCTTAAAAACCATGACATAAATGAGACTGAAATCATGTCACTAAGAACAAGTTTCGATCTTTTTATCAAATTCTCATAGCTAGAAATAAGAAAATGAACATACATTTGATCAATCAGGTATATAAAGTGGTTTAGAATACTAATCACTCATTCTTTAACTATATTAAACTTCAATTAAACTAATACTAACAAACTACATAAACTAATTCAAACATAGTTAATGACCAAAAAATCAACCAAAACTACTAGATCACAACACATTGTGTGATCAAGATTGTTTTTTATATGTACAAATCCCTGTAATCAAGACACAATTACAATGACCTCAATAAAACAAATATAAACTCTTGTAGTACTATAAGATCAATGTAAGCAAATTAACCAAAATGTAACAAAATAAAACCTCAGATCCATATTACCCATCACTTCAATTCCACAACCACTCAATTTCAACCAAAAAAAAAAACAAATCTTTACATCACCCAAAATAGTACACACATCCAAAATCAAGAAAATGAATCATGACACCCAAAAACAACCCAATTGTAATCAAAATCAAAAAACTAAAACATGGGTATTGTTAT
>BQNB010093340.1:0-26392 GCA_026074375.1 Tanacetum coccineum | reverse complement strand
TTTTCTAACTAAGAAAATATCTATCTCATATCTATCAAAAATCTTTTCCTTTTCTCTCTCAATTCTCTCTCTTCTTTCTCTCTCTAGAACAACCCTCTCTTTCTCTTTTCTTGATCCGATTTCGTGTTTGATTCTATGAAGTGAAGTGTTACGGGATCCTACAGAAAGTGATGAATCGTGTTACCGAGGTTACAAAGGACACGATGCTTCCTGCTAATAACAGAAGCACCAAAGACGTCCAACCTCCAGTAGTTTAAGTCCAATCTCAAAATCCAACTTCCGAGCCCGTTGTTGCTCCCGCTAGTGCTCCGATGCCTAACCAACAAACATCAATTCCATTTCCTTCAAGAAGAAATGATGAAAGGCGCCGAGAGAAAGCTAACGATCAAATTGAGAAATTCTACGAAATCTTTAGAGATTTGAGTTTTGAAATTAGCTTTATGGATGCCTTGACCCTTATGCCAAAATTTGCCTCGACTCTAAAAACTTTAATCAGAAACAAAAGAAGTTGAGTGAAATGGCTAGAACTCCATTGAACGAGAATTGCTCAGCGGTTATCCTAAACAAGTTACCGAAAAAACTTGGAGACCCTGGCCAATTTCTTATTCCATGTGAATTTTCTAGGATTAATACATGCAACGCCTTGGCCGATCTCGGCGCGAGCATTAATCTTATGCCATATTCCGTCTGGAAAGATCTCTCTCTTCCCGAACTAACCCCGACTTGCATGACGCTAGAGCTAGCGGACCGTTCAATCACTGAACCGATCGGTATCGCCAAAGACGTCCGTTTAATGGTGGGAAAGTTCCAGTTTCCAGCAGATTTTGTGGTCGTAGATTTTGAACCAGACCCCCGAGTACCTTTAATTCTCGGGAGAAGTTTCTTAAAGACCAGTCGTGCATTGATAGATGTTTACGAAGGTGAAATAACCCTTCGTGTTGGCAAAGAGGCCATCACATTCAATCTGGACCAAACTTCGAGATACACGGCTAATTACAATCATATGACGGCAAACCGAATCGACGTCATTGAATTGGCATGTGAAGAATACTCGCAAGAAGTTCTAGGTTTTTCTGATTCAGTTGCATACGGTAATCCTTCTCCGGATTACGATCCAATTGTTTCAAATTCTTCACCAACACTAACTCCTTTCGGGGATAGTGATTTTCTCCTTCTCGAAGAAGCAAATGCTTTTATAGCTGTCAATGATGAGCCAATTTCACGGGAAATTGATGCTACTTACTATGATCCGGAGGGTGACATTCTTATTCTAGAAGCACTTCTCAACAGTGAACCACCACCCCCCTCCCAAATCATGAACAATATCTGCCTGGAGTTAGGAAAGAACTCAAACTCTGTGAAGCTAAAATAGTTGAATCTTCCGTTGATGAACCTCCGAGTTGAACTCAAGGAAATCCACCCCATCTTGAAAACGCATTTTTAGGAAGGTGACGACAAGGTTTCCTGTCATAATTGGGCTAAAGACTTAAAAAGATAGGAAAAGGCAGCTCTTCTCAAGGATCTCAAGTCCCACAAGCGAGCCATCGCTTGGAAACTCTCCGATAATAAAGGGTGTTAGCCAAATATTTGTACTCATAAAAATTCTAATGGAAGTGGACTACGAACCATCTTGCAAAGAAGAGAAGTGTAAACCCAAAATCCATGACCTTATCAAAAGGAGGTTGATAAAACCTCCTTGACGCTGGATTGAATTACCCCATCTCTGCACCCTTGGGTGAAGCCCGTTACACTGTGTACCTAAGAAAGGAAGGCATGACCGTCCCATACAAATGATGAAATGAACCTGATTCCTACTCGATTGGTCACGGATGGCGAGTATGTATTTGATTACAGAAAACTTAATGAAGCCACCCTGAAAGACGCACTTCCCATTGCCCATCATGACCAAATGCTCGAAAGACTAGCATGTCACCAATACTATTGAATTCCTCGATGGCTACACGGTTATTATCAGATCCCAATTGACCCAAAAGGATCAAGACAAGACAACCTTTACGCCCAAACGGAAACTTTCGCCTATCGTCTTCATGCCTTTGGGCCTATGCAAAGCTCCTGGCACGTTCCAAGAGGTGATGGCAATCTTCCATGATATGATTGAAAAAACGATGGAATATTATGGATGACTTTTCGTCCCTTTGGGGACTCTTTCTCCTACGAGCCTAACCCATTTGGAAAAGAAGTTGAAGCGGTGTGAAGACACTAATTTTATCTTTAAACTTGGGAGAAGAGCCATTTTTATGGTGAAGGAAGGCATTGTTCTCGACACAAAATTACTAAAGTCAGGACTTGTAGGTTGATAGAGCAAGGTCGAAGTTAATAGCTAAACTCCACATCCGACTATCTGTCAAAGGTGTTCGTATTTTCCTTGGGCACGCCGTTTTTTACGACGATATCATTCAGGACCGTCACGAATATAATTGCCCGTCCTATGACTCCATTTGCTTGAAAAAAGAGACTCCATTTTTCTTCTCTAAAGAGTGTATCGATTCCTTTACTTCACTCAAAAGAAAATTGACTGATCTCCGATCTTAATTGCTCCCTAAAAAAAAACCAGAAGAAAAAAAATAAAAAAACAAAAGACTAGGGACTTGCCATTAGAACGATGTGCGATGCTGCGACTTCGCATTGGGGCAGTCCTCGGCAAAGAACAAACAACATTTCCAACCTATATCACTATCTAGCAAAACTATGAACTAGTCCTCAACCTCACTACACTACTACCAAAAAGGAATTACTTCCGTAGTGTATGCCTTTTAAAATTTCCGGACATATCTTGTTATGTTCCAAAAGCATATGTAAACTGACACATTCTGCCATCAAGTATCTCTTTGCCAAAGAAGGATTGCTAAGGAAAAGACTCATTCGGTGGATCTATTGCTCCAAGAATTTGATATTGAAATTCGAGACAAAAAAGGAGCTAGAATCTTCGCCGCTGATCACAGTCCAGACTGAAAATCCTCATCAAGACAAACCGAGAACAAAGAAAACAATGAAGCATTTTCCTCTCGAAACTCATGGTTCTGTTTGCACTTCATGATCAAAGTACCCCATGTTTGCAGATTTTGCGAAACTACCATGCGGGGAAAATCGTTATCAAGGGAATGACATCCCAACAAAAAATAAATTCTCAAGGATGTCAAACATTAATTTCTGTGGATGATCCTTCCTGTTGTAAGAACTGTGATGATCAGGTAATAAGACGATGTGTTTTCTGGGCAAGAAGCATTAGACATACTCAAAGATTGCCACAGTGCAGTGGACCCACTGGGGGACACTATGGTGCCAATTACACAGCAAGAAAGATCTTTGACTCAGGATTCTATTGGCCCACCATCTACAAGGATGCCCACGACTTTGTCACCCATTGTGACATTTGTCAACGTCAAGGAAAAATTACGCAACGTGATGAGCCACAAAACTCCATCCAAGTTTGCGAAATCTTTGACATCTGGGGCATTGATTTTATGGGGCCATTCCCGTCTTCAAGAGGGAACAAGTACATACTCGTGGCTGTTGACTACTTGTCAAAATGGGTTGAAGCAAAAGCGCTCCCCACCAATGATGCCCGAGTTGTTTGCAAATTTTTAAAAACTCTCTTTTCTCGATTTGGTGCCCCCCGAGCTATCATAAGTGATCGCGGAACACACTTTTGCAATGACCAGTTTACAAAGGTCATGCTTAAGTACGGAGTCACTCACCGTCTCTCCACCGCGTATCACCCACAAACAAGTGGGCAAGTTGAGGTGTCAAATCGTGGTTTAAAGCGTATTCTTGAGAGAACCGTGGGAGAAAATCGTGCCTCCTGGTCGGACAAACTAGATGATGCTCTATGGGCCTTCCGCACAGCTTACAAAACACCCATCGGGTGTACTCCATATAAGTTAGTGTACGGGAAGGCATGTCATCTACCGATCGAGTTAGAGCACAAAGCCTACTGGGCCCTCAAGCATACAAATTTTGATGTTCAAACTGCGGGTGATCACAGGAAAGTTCAACTGAATGAACTAAATGAACTTCGTGATCAAGCCTACGAAAACTCTTTGATCTATAAAGAGAAAACCAAGAGGATACACGATGCTAAGATCAAAAACCGCGTTTTCAACGTTGGTGATCGTGTTCTCCTCTTCAACTCTAGACTGAAGATTTTCTCGGGCAAATTGAAATCCCGTTGGTCTGGACCATTCACTGTAACCCAAGTTTTTCCTTATGGCACCGTCGAGTTATCTCAAAACTCCGGGCCCAACTTTAAAGTGAATGGTCATCGTATAAAACACTACTTTGGAGGGGACATACCAACCGAGGTTGTCCCGGATCTCCAGACGTTCCCCATGGACCAATAAATTCGGGGGACGGGTCAAGCGTCGGGACCCTAAACAAGCGCTTCGTGGGAGGCACCCCATGCTTATCAGTAATAAATAAGTGTTTTTGTGTGAGAAGGCTTACATTTTCCATTACCCGTGTTTTGTCCATATTTTGTGTGCTTTGTGTTGTATGTCCAGGATTTCCCGGATTGTGAAGACTCTCGTGCTCGCAGTATCCACATGAGTTTCACATCCTCAGCTTCAGTTTGGGAATCCAGTATCCAAATCTAATCGACTAACGTTTTATCTTTTGGCACACTTCATAAACGGCCTTAGATTTACGTAGGAACCCCTTGAAACATCGAGGACGATGTTTAGTTCTAGTATGGGGGGATCTTCGATTTGATGTTTGCCTGCAGTCGTTGTTATCACGCAATCCCGTTTTTACCACCAAATTTTTGCAAAAATACCAAAAAAATTGAAAAATTTTAAAAATTTTCAAAAATAAAATAAGTGTTTTGTCACAGTTTTGACTTTCCTAATGGGTAGAATGAGAATAATTTTTGACATCAGTCGGGCGTGTTTTTAGCCCTTATCATGTTCCTCAACTACCTGTTTGAGGCTAAGCTATCACGAATTCGATTGCTTCAAATTTTAAAATGTGAAGAACAAAGAAGTGATAGAGTTAAATAATAAGTTAATGTCTGAACAAACTTATATGAGTAACATTGTGGCTTTTTCTCTCCCATTAGCTTTCTAATCCACCTAATCATACGTGCTCAAATTCAATTTTTAACTAAGTTAATCGATGTTTTTTAAAAAGCTTCAAATTTGTAACTTGATTCTTTAAAGCGAGTATTTTCTGTCTTAATAAATCGAAAGTTTAAAATGCCAGAAGAATCATTAATGAAGTATGAAATGCAAAAATGTATGAATATTGAAAAATTGTGCCAATGAAGCATACATTGATTATATGACAAGTAAAAAAGAAGTGTCGTGATATCCCACTCCGCTAACCACGAGGTGGGGGTTTCAAACTAAGACACTATGCTTCTAGGATTTGGTGTGTTGTGATAACTCACCAGGAAGCGGTCCAGGTGAGGTTCAAAACAAAAGAAACTTATCCTTCGCCATATTAGGAAGAAGGTGTTGTTTGATTTCCCCACTACGCTAGCAACGGGGTGGGTTTTCAAACAAAGAACATCGTCGTTGGTTGTAATACCTACCTAGGGAGCGAGCCTAGTAGTGTTCAATACTAAAACCACGCATTCCTAGCTTTAAACTTAATAATATAAATGATGAAGATGTATCAAAAAGTTCCTACAGTTAAAATCTCGCATCCTTTAAAAATCAGTACAAAGGGCCCAATAATTGTGCTTTGAGTCATGATTTCATTCTTGAATTACGACTATAAAAATAATTGATCTAAATGATTGATTGGAAATGAGTACACACATTAAATCATACATTCATTTGGTATTAAAAGTTCACAGTCACATAAGTATGAGTACTTAGTCATTTAGACTTAAAGAGACATTATCTTGTTTAATTGCTTGGTTTGGAACTAGTGAAAAATCGGGGACGATGAATTTATCCGTCAGGACATCCGTAGATTACTCTATGGGCGTTTCTCATTCTATGATCCCAATGTTGATATAATAAAGGAAGTCAAACAGGAAGTCAAAGAAAAATCCAAAAATATTAGGGATAGTTAGTGTAACATATACAAAGTGGATGAAAACGTGACTTGGGCGAAGGCTTTTGATTCTTTAGTTCCCTTGACGAACACTTTGCTACTTTTCACCTTATTAGTCTAGGGTGATTTAGACTCTATTTTTCGTAAAATGTTTACCATTCATAACATTGCTTGAGGACACGCAATACCTTAGTATGGTGGGATATTGGTATGTGCTTAATTAACACATACTTTTTACTTTAAAAATGATCTTAAATAACCAAAAAACGACTTAAAATGCCAAATATACGCTTGTTTTGCTAATTGTAATTGTGCAGGAACATAACCAAATAAAAGGATGAAAAATCACAGCCAAAAACGACAAAACCGGACGTCCGGAAAGGAAAAACTGTAAAGACAAAGCCAAATCGAAGCCGAAAAAAATCAATCAAGCAAAAAGTCAACAGAAAAGTCAACAGGGTCCAAAGACAAAGTCCAACCCAAGTCAACCCGGAGGGTCCCGAAGGCAAAAGTCTAAGTAATATAATTTAGGGACTGAAATTGAAAATCCTAAACTAATATTTAAAGAATGAAAAGAGGAAAAGGAAGATAAGCCAAACTGCCATTTTGCAAAGATTTATCCACAAGGGCCAAAGCTGTCAAGTTCCTTAACTATTAATCACCAAGGACGAGTCGTGCAAAGAGTAATATAACTTTTGGGGACTTGTTTTGCCAAGTCCCCAAAACTATAACCACACAAGGACCATGGGTGCAATAATACATAACACCTCGAGGGACTAATTGTGTCAAACCCTTTAAAAGTTTAGCCTGTTATACTCAAACAGTTTTTCCCGCCCTTGTTTCCCCCCAAAAACAACTCACGGGTTTACAACCCCGTTTTTACCCTGTAACCCCAATTCCCCCATGAACAAACCATTCCCTCCCCCTCCACTACCTTTCCCAGCTGTAAGATTGCCAAGTTGGCAATCTCACAACTCCCCAAGCTCATGTCGACGACCAAGATGATCTAAGCAAGTACCAAGGCAAAATTGAAGGGCCAAGATTGAAGCTGTAAACCACTCACACAACAAGCACAACTCCTTCTTGTGTCTACAAAGAAACACAAAAGGATGAAGACAAAGAGAGAGAAGCATAGTCGTTTTTTTTCCTATTTAAGAGCTTTGTAACAGCCATTGTGCCACATATGTAGTTTTATTTTAGTTTTTAAGTTAGTTTTACAAGTAGAAAGTAATTTTGAAGTTAAGTGTTTTTCAGTTTAAAAACTTTTGTATTTGTACTTTTGGTTTAATGAAATTGAGTTAAGTTGCTTTACTTGTGTTCTTAAGTCATAATTGTCTTTTTAAAGTCTTTAATCTTTTCATTTAAACCCTCTTTACATTCTGTTTTTAAAACATTTTAAGAAAATACAAGAAAAGGGAAAGTTACTGTTGGATCCAAAGCTTGGATGAATAAGCTATTATGGACGGCATATATGGTTTTGTTCTAAGTTTAGCTTATTAATAAGGCTAAGGGAGATTTTAGAGCTTATTAGGCTTCACAAGATCCTTTTTGTGAAAAGGATTAAATGTAATTTTTTCTCTTTCAAAATTTTGCTTATATACTGTAGCAATAAGCTTTTTAGCTTTTACTTAGCTTTATTTCCTGTTAATTATGCTTATTAATTATATTCATGCTTGTATTAAGCCTTTCATTTCAAATGTACTGATTAATTTAAGTTAAAACTACTAAAACAGCCAATAATGCTCATTTCTTGACACCTGAGCATTATTTTCATTTTTAAGTGCTTATTTGCTTTCTTTTGTCTTTTAACTGTCTTAAATTAGCATAAGTAGGGTTGGTGTTTTAAAAAAGTTCAGTTTAAGTCAATTTTTCCATAAGGTTTTTAATGACATATTCAAAATTAAGTGGTTTGTATAACATTTAAAACGGGTCAAAAAGGGTTTAAGTATGGGTTAAGGTCATTTAGAGAGTTTAAGCATGAGTTTTAAGTTGGAATTAAGCTGTTTCAGAAGTTTTTAAAGTTCAAAATTGTTTTTCAAAAGATTTCAAAACCCTTGTGTTAACTGTGACTTTTAAAAAAAACACCACAAGTGCTTATTTAGTTAAGTACTTTTGAGTTTGAGTTTAAGGTAAAAAAAAAGGTGTGTTTTGTGTGTGTTAAGAAGCTGTCAAAACCTTTTTGTCTTTTGACTTGGTAAGTCAAAATCCCACCAAGTCTTTGTTAGTAGCAGTTTTTTAAAAGACAAAAGCCTTTTTCACCTACAAAATTCAGCAAGTTTTTATGATTTTCAAAAGCCAAAAGTTTGTGCACAAGTTGTTTAGCTAGAGTACTCAATCTGTTTTCACTTTTCTTTTTAATTTAAGCTTATTTGACAGCTTTTAATAAGCTGTCAAATAAGCCACTTGAACTTAGCTTAAGTCTCCCCTGGTGCAAAGGGGTGACTTTAAGCTTCTAGTTCTTGAGCTTTAAGAGTATTTAAGCCCAATTTCTTGGCTTATCTTGAGAGCTTATAACCCCTTAGATAAGCTTGTTGAATTTCAGCCTTTATTGAGCTTATTTGTTGGCTTAAATTTAGGCTCAAAGTAGCACTTTGACAGTTTCTGTTTTAGCCTAGTTAGTGTAGGATTGCTTATTTCCCTTGCTTATTCAGCTTATTTCATAAGCTCATTTTGTTTACTAGTAGCTTTTTAGGATAAGCATATTTAGTTTTTGTGATCATTCCCTTTTGCTAGCTTATTTAAGTTCCAAATTTAAGTCCTTTTAGCTTTTAAGCTTTGTTTTAGTTCTGTCATCATAAGCTCTCAACAGCTTATTAGTCTTAGCTTTTTAGCTTTTTAGAGCTTATTTAGGATAGTGTAGACCCCTCTTAGCTTATTTTGTTTTTGTCCTAGCTTAAAACGACCACAAGTGTCCAAAAGGACTTAGCCATTTTATCTTAAGCCCATTATAAGCTACTAGTCCAACTTATAAGTCTTATTTTAGCTATTAACAGCTTTTTACAAAAAGTCATAATTGACAAAGTTGTTAAGCCCCACGAGCTTAACAACTTTGCTTTTCAAAGTTTTCGAAAGAAAAAAAAAGGGGGAAAGACAAGAGGTCCGGGTGAGCAAGACTCGAACCCGAGACCTCTCGATACAGTCCCCCTTTTACAACACTCTCACCGCTGCGCCCTTGGGTCTTTTTCGTTAAAGACTCAAGGGCTTGCATACTTATACACTTTTTGAGCTTAACAGCTTATAAGCTGTATAAGCTTATTTCGGGGCTTATTTCTTAAGCTGTTTTTTGTTTCTTATTTTTCTTAGGATTATTTTAGTGTCTAGTATTTTTTGTAAAAATTTCAGAATTTTTCGTAACCATTTAGTATTTTTTATAATTTAATTTAGTTAAAACTTTTAAAAATTCATAAAAAATATAAAAATTATCAAAAAAATATTTTACTTTTTTAGAAAATTTTATTTTGTCATCTAGTTTGTAGGAAAAATTTAAAAGTTTCCGTAAAGTCATTTTTACAACTTTTCATCTTTTAAAGAACGGGTCCGGGTACGGTTTTTGTGTTGACTCGTTTTTGGGTCAAACGAACTCCGTTTTCGGTCTAGTCTTTTTCATTCTTCGTTATTTATCCCATAGAGTAGTTTAGAAGTGAAAAATTCTTCGTAGGGTTATTTTTGAAGATTTTAGGTTTTTCCCCCTTTGTTCGGGATTCGTGCTCCCGTTTTTCAGCTTAATTTAGTAATTTTTAGGATTTTCTTAAACATTTTAGTTTTGTTATTTATCTAATTTGACTTTTCCCACTCTCCCAAAAATCATTCCTTCATTCAAACCTATTAATCTTCGACTGTACCGATCTTTCCAGTCCAGCCTCGATGGGGATAAACGACCCGAACTCTCTATACTACTTCTCGGTTTACATTGAATTTTGTTTTTAGATTAATATATTAGTAATAATTATTATATATTATATATATAGTGTAAAAAGACACAATCATCCCTCATTGGTAAAAAGTGTGCAGACTTAGTAAGACGGTCTACAATTACCCAAATGGTAGACGTCCTTGAGAGTTTGGTGATGAAATCCATGGTGATATTGTCCCACTTCCACTGAGGAATCTCAGGTTGGCACAACCAAGACGAGCAGATGGTTTTTTGTGTGTTCACTTTGACCTTTAGGCATGTCAAACACTGCAAACATTGTGACAATATCGGCATTCATCTTGGCCCACCCCCCCAATATAATTTCTTCATGTCTTGATACATCCTGGCGGAACCCGGAAGAACTAAATATTTTTGATTTGTTGGGAACTCATGCATAACAAAATCCTTACATCACATAGCAACTACAACCAACTTCTGTATTATTCAAACACACAGCGTTTTCCCGTCAGCACGCGTTCCAACTTTTCCTTCCTGGGTTTCGATTCTCTTAAATTTTCAATCAGCATACCTCCCACATCTTCAGCACCGAGGTTTTCTGGTTTTCTTGCCTTGGTATGGGAAACCAATATTTTCTTAGGAAGATCCAAACCAATAGTCATCACTAAGGCTCGAACCAGTAATACTTAATTTCGATCTTTTCCTGCTCAAAAGCGCACCACTACAATTAGCTTTTCCCGGGTGATAACGAATTTCGCAATCGTAATCACTGAGTAATTCTAACCAACGACGTTGCCTCATGTTCAACTCCTTCTGGTCAAGGATATGTTGTAAGCTTTTGTGATCGGTGAACACGGTACACTTAGTTTCATACAGATAGTGCCTCCAAATCTTTAGAGCGAACACTACTGCTCCTAACTCCAAGTCATGAGTAGTGTAATTCTTCTCATGAATTTTCAGTTGTCGTGTTGCATAACCAATCACCTTCTCGTTTTGCATTAAGACTGTACCTATTCCTTTATGCGAAGCATCGCAATAAACAATAAAGTTCTTAGCTCCTTAAGGTAAAGCCAAGATAGGTGCACTGCACAACTTCTCCTTCAATAACTAGAAAGCTGCTTCTTGTTTGTCACCCCAATCAAACTTGAACTTCTTTTGGGTTAGCTTGGTCATTGATTTGGTAATTTTGGAAAATCCTTCACTGAATCTTCGATAATAACCAGCAAGACCTAAAAATTAACGGATCTCCGTTGGTGACTTACGAGATGCCCAATCTTTAATTGACTCGATCTTGGCAGGATCCACGTAAATGCCCTTACTGTCAATTACGTAACCGAGGAACTGTACTTTGGGAATCTGATGACATCAAATAACGTCTATTTTATAGCATCATTTATCCCATGCAAATAACCTATTTTGTATGATTATTGCAAAGAATTGTTACTTAATCGTTTGTATTTGAGAATTGCAGTAATTATGGAGTACTTGGTGAAGTTATGCGAAAGGCACGCATTTTGGAGCATAAACGAAGAGTTCGATAAAGTCTACTGATCTGACAGAAAATACGCTGTATTATTCTAGACCTATATGTTAGAATATATCATTTCATCACCATAAACACAAAATAAAAGAAAAAGATTTTAGAGAGAGAAAGAACTAGAGAGAGAAAGACAAAGAGAGAAAATAAAGATGGTTACTTTGCACAAAAGAAATGAGACGAGTGGAAAACTAGAAGGAGTGGGTTGAAATAGTTTTCCAAAATTAAGTCCTCATATTTTAATTTTCATTCTCATATTCGCTCTTAAAGTGAAACATGAGCATAAGTACTAAACACATGAATAGGGTATGAAAAGTAAAAGGATAATGTTGACACAGTATTAATAGTGGTTGCATCTACAAGGGTCCCCCCTACTTTTGCCCTACTCCACTCCCCGAGTCACCTACTCGAGAGTTCGAATACAATATTCACCAATACTCCTTTTGACTGGCGGAGAAGCCTCACAACGTTGCTTACCCTTTTATCTAGTGCTAAGCTAAACACCATGTTCTATAAAGAAGAACCATGTCCCCACACGAGCTTACACCCAATTATGATACAAAACTAGACATCATGTCCCATTAATATGGAACATAATATGTCGATGTGTTTGCCCTCTACTAGGTGCCAAACACCAACACCATTTACAAATTAACACCAAAAACTCTTATAAGCAACATTTAGTCATATGACTCTCATTTATATGATTACAATGAATGTGAAGTAATATATTTAGATCAGTAGCTTGATCCATGAGTGATGGGATACCCATGCTCCAAGGGAGTCGTAGGCTTGATCCTTAAAGGACATGCTCAGTAGAGCTTCTTTGATTAAGAGATCTACAAAACACTAAAATAAAAGAATCATGATAGAAGATCAGTGATTAGCTAAGTATATAGAGAAAGATGTTATGTGAAAGAATGCCTAAACCAAGAGAAATGAGTTGGTATTTATAGGCATGAAAATTATTGTAGCCCGGTTCTAAACCGTGCCCATAGGAGAATGGCACCGCAGCCAAAACTAATGGCAACCGTCCAACATAAACAAAATCCGAATTTTAAATTAGAAAATCATTAAGGAACATAGAAATCTTGCTAGATTTTCTTTCAGATTTTGGTAAGAAGAAATATTTAAAGTTTATTAAATAATTTCTAATAAATGTTTGAGAATGTGAAAGTTATATTTTTAACTAAGAATTATTTTTTAATTGAAGATTGTTTGAGAAGGTGATGTTATAAAACAAAGTTTTATAAACTTATAAGTTTGTTGTTTAGATAACTTTATGATTTTTGTTATTCTCAAAAACAAAGAAAGTCGTAAATATAAAAAAATGTATTTTATGGTTTAAATTGTAATTAACACTCTCCCATATTTGTTGATGACAAAACATAAATTATGACGTAAAAAAAGCAACAAAATATACAAGTTTCTAATTAAGTTTTTACTTCCATCTCCCCCTGTTTTGTCCGTAAACAAAAAAAGCGTCGAGAGAAAAGACTAACTTGAGATGGGAAATCAAAGAAGAAAACTAGGTATGCTTTTGAGAGAAAAACAAGATGTATGCTCTCCCCTTGACGAATGGCCCCTTCGTTTTAATCAAGGTTTTTTCAAGTCGGAAGTAGACTAACAAATAAATATGTTTGTGCAAATGATAAATGATTGACTTATTTGTGGGTCAATCTCAATGCTCCCCCTTGATGAATGCTCCCTAATATGGATTTGCTAAGAAATTATAAGACCAGCATTAGGAGTGTTGTAAAAATGAACAAGATATCATTACAAGAGATAAAAAATGGTAAAATTAATTCTGGAAGGCCGGTTCTGCCGGTGTTGTTCTATGAATAGAACCGGTTTTTAGTCAAACAGAACCGGCTGACCTGTGTAAAGTCAGCAGCACTCAACTATTTGGCGGGAAGCAATTCTATTTAAATTTTAACCTGCTATAATTTGATATCTGAGAGTAGATCATATAAAGTAGACATCAAACTAATCATATTTTGAATAGGAATTCATATTAGATGAGACCAAACAGAATCACTACAACACAAAGCTTTGACTATTACAAATCATAAAGTATAACAAATTGACCTATGTCAACTAAAACTAAAATCATGATTAGTAAACTATCTAAAGCTACTAGATATTAGTTATTATCTTAAGGTAATTTGCTAGAGAGATGGTTCACTCATTCTAAGATGTGATGAAGCATGAACCTAGTTTCACTTTGGAAGTTGTTGATGATGGTCTCGGTCTTTTGGCAATGAGGACACGTATGTTCTTGACCCCTAAGGGGTTGTTCCAGCCATTGGGTTTGGACTATAAGTCTAAATATGCTTGGTTGAGGAAATGATGGGTCAAATGGATTTAGTTTGGGATAGAGGTGGACATTGGGTAATTGGTTGGTGGCATTTGAATATTGGTGATGGGATGTAGGAGGTAATGAGGCTATTTTTGGCACATTTTTAAACATTGTTGGAGGCCTCTGGATATAATTTGTTGAAAGGTTTGAAGGTTGTTGAGCTCTTCTTGTATGTTTTTTCTTTCTATAGATGGATCGGGGGGTTTAGTGTTGATCCTATTACTAATAGGTTGCTGGGTGAGAATTGTGTTTCTTGGAGTGTATTTGTGGGATGGGTTTGATGTAGGTTTTGGTAGGACATGTTGCGGAATAGGTTGAGGTTCTTTTGGTGGTGCATCAAATGTAAAGATGGGTAATGGATGAGGTTCTTATGGGAAAGTGTTTAGAGAGTAAGAAGGTAGTGCTCTAGGCGCCAATGGAGTTGTAAAAGGTTGTTTAGTTTGAGGTTAGTAGTGGTATGGTGAGTGCTAAGGTGGTATTAATGGTAGTGTTGGGATTGAGTTGTGAGTGTTTGGGTGAGTTTTCATTGGAGGATAGGTCAATGTAGTTAATTTTTGCCAATTTTTCTTATAGAGGATTTGAGTTGATGGAGCAAGCACATTGTGCCATGGATTTTTTGAAGGTATCAAGGGTTGATACATAATAGAAGTTTGCAAGTAATGAGGTGGAGAAGATGATGAGAATTTTAGGTCCTAATTATTAGTGAAATTGGCATGCATAGCAATTATCTTAAAACCACACAGAAAAGGAAGTAAACATAATCCTTAGAGAGAAAGAAGGACAAACAAGGTCAAAGCAAATACCAAGCATTATTGAGACACTACTATTAAGCATATTAGAGGCTTGGTTTAAAAAGTGTGTCCCTCAAAAACGTGGAACCTACTGTGAACCGGCTAGCCGGTTCCATTGGGTCTATGAACTGCCTTGCTGCAAACAGCATCGCTGGTGCATGACCAACAATGGAATATTGATTTTTCTTAAAAAATTCATATAAGTCTAATTTCTGGCAAGAGATTTAGAGATTTAAGTCTACAGGATGCGATTATTAATATTAAAAGGTTTCTAATAGAGTCCAAATTCGACAAAACAAACTTTGCAAAACACTCCTTAAAAACACTTTGTCCAAAAGGAAGAATTTTCAAAATAGTTTTTCCTAGGATGTCACAAGCTAATGTTAGACAAGGTATAACCTCACGTTCTACTTGTTCTAGATAGTTTAAATATTTATAAGGGATAAGAAAAACATAGATCAATAATGTCCTTTATGAACAAAACGCCCCTCTATACTATTAGAGAGGAATAAAAAATCACACATCACATTATCCGAGTTATCTAGCATACCATACATAATACAAATAGTTTTAAACATACTTATACATAGTTTTAATGACACACCATGATGTTCTTCCCGAGTAACAAACTCTACTTCTTCTTGCAAAGGTAGTGGAAGAGGCACTTGAATAAGCCTTTAGTTTGTTTGAATTCTGGGGATTCTCCTCTTTCGATGGGCGGAAGTTGGTTCATGTAGTCAATAGGATCAAGAGTGTAGTTACTCATGGGATCATTTCCCACTCATTGGTTTGGAGGAGGTGAGTCGGATGAGGTGGAAGTGGAGGGAGTTAGAGTTGGTAGACGTGGCCTTTTGCCTTTGGATTTAAACCGAAAGACTCTTTTGTTGGAGAGGGGGATCATGACATGGTCCACAAGTTGAAAGTCATTAGACAAGGGGTATGGTTGTTTGGACAAGACATACTTAAAAATCCTAGTGAGGAGCATGGCATATGGGAGAGTCATTTCACTACTTTGAGTCACACTTATCATTCGATGAGCGATATAGTAAGTAAGATTGAAGTGTTTGCCAATGGTGAGACAATAGAGCATGTAGCACAAGGATGCATTGGGGTGATCTTTGTGATCGATGAGGCTTATGGCATTTTCACTGATTGGGTGCCTCCACTTTCTTGAATATATCTTTTAATTCGGAGTTGATCATTTTGAAATTGTCGAGGACAACGTCTACTCCAATGATTATTCGATACTTTGGGTTTCGTTCTTGTATGGACTAAGGCATATCAGGAATCAAAGGTTGGATCTTCTTGAGGTGGAGATAAGGTCGGGTGTGAGGATCATAATGTCTTGAAAGGATGATGATTGGCCACTCAGAAGTGTACACAGCACACAACTTCTCATTCAATAACTGAGAAGCTGCTTCTTGATTGTCACCCCCCAATCAAACTTGACTTCTTCTCTGGGTTACATTGTCATTGAGTATTTGTGATTTTGCAAAATACCTTCCAATAATCTTCGATAATAACCAGCAAGACCTAAAAATTGACAGATCTCCGTTGGTGACTTAGGAGATGCCCAATCTTTAATTGACTCGATCTTGGCGGGATCCACGTGAATGCCCTTACTGTCAATCACATGACCGAGGAACTGTACTTTGGGAAATCTGATGACATCAAATAACGTCTATTTTATATCATCATTTATCCCATGTAAAATAACCCATTTTGTATGATTATTGCTAAGAATTGTTACTTAATCGTTTGTATTTGAGAATTGCAGTAATTAAAGAGTACTTGGTGAAGTTTAATGCAAAAGGCAACCATTTTGGAGCTTAAACAAGAGTTCGAGAAATCCTCTATTCTGACAGAAATACGCCGTATTATTCTAGACCTATATGTTAGAAGATATCATTTCATCACCATAAACACAAAATAAAAGAAAAAGATTTTAGAGAGAGAAAGAACTAGAGAGAGAAAGACAAAGAGAGAAAATAAAGATGGTTACTTGCACTAGAAAGAAATGAGAAGTGTGGAAAACTAGAAGGGGGGTTGAATAGTTTTCCAAAATTAAGTCTCATTTTTAATTTTCATTCTCATATTAGATCTTAAAGTGAACGAATGAGCATAAGTACTAAACACATGATAGGGTATGATAAGTAAAAGTATAAAAAGACCCAGTATTAATAGTGTTCAGCTTACAAGGTCACCTACTTTGCCCTACTCCACTCCCCGAGTCACCTACTCGAGAGTTCGAATACAATATTCACCAATACTCCTTTTGACTGGCGGAGAAGCCTCACAACGTTGCTTACCCTTTTATCTAGTGCTAAGCTAAACACCATGTTCTATAAAGAAGAACCATGTCCCCACACGAGCTTACACCCAATTATGATACAAAACTAGACATCATGTCCCATTAATATGGAACATAATATGTCGATGTGTTTGCCCTCTACTAGGTGCCAAACACCAACACCATTTACAAATTAACACCAAAAACTCTTATAAGCAACATTTAGTCATATGACTCTCATTTATATGATTACAATGAATGTGAAGTAATATATTTAGATCAGTAGCTTGATCCATGAGTGATGGGATACCCATGCTCCAAGGGAGTCGTAGGCTTGATCCTTAAAGACAATACTCAGCAAGCTTTCATTGATTAAGAGATCTACAAAACACTAAAATAAAAGAATCATGATAGAAGATCAGTGATTAGCTAAGTATATAGAGAAAGATGTTATGTGAAAGAATGCCTAAACCAAGAGAAATGAGTTGGTATTTATAGGCATGAAAATTATTGTAGCCCGGTTCTACCGGTGCCATTGGAGAATGGAACCGGCAGCCAAAACTAATGGCACCGGCCTACAGTAACAAGATCCGAATTTTAAATTAGAAAATCTTAAAGGATCATAGGAAATCTTGCTAGATTGCTTTCAGATTTGGTAAGAGAAATATTTAAGAGTTTTTGTAAATAATTTCTAATAAAGTGTTTAGAATGTGAAAGTTATATTTTTTATTTCTAGAAAAGAATTTATTTTTAGTTAAGTGAAGATTTGTTTGAGAGAAGGTGATGTTATAAAACTATTGGTGTTAGAACTTATAATTTTGGTTAGTAATATAAAAACTTTATGTTTTGTTATTCATCAAAACAAAGAAAGATCGTAAAATATAAATAAATGTTTTTATGGTTTATTTGTATTAACAATCTCCCCATTTTTGTTGATGACAAAACATAAAGTTATGAAGTAAAAAAGCAACAAAATTTACAAGTTCTAAATTAGAGTTTTTACTTCCTTCTCCCCCTTTTTGTCGAAACAAAAAGAGCGTCGAGAGAAAAACTAACTTGAGATGGTAAATCAAAGAAGAAAAATAGGTATGCTTTTGAGAGAAACAAGATGTATGCCTATATTTCGTCATAGTTTTATAAAAAATCATTGATTTTAGTTAAGTTCTCCCCTTGATAATGCCCCTTCGTTTTATCAAGTTTTTCTAGTCGGAGTAGCTACAAAAAAATATGTTTGTGCAAATGATAAATGATTGACTTATTTGTGGGTCAATCTCAATGCTCCCCCTTGATGAATGCTCCCTAATATGGATTTGCTAAGAAATTATAAGACCAGCATTAGGAGTGTTGTAAAAATGAACAAGATATCATTACAAGAGATAAAAAATGGTAAAATTAATTCTGGAAGGCCGGTTCTGCCGGTGTTGTTCTATGAATAGAACCGGTTTTTAGTCAAACAGAACCGGCTGACCTGTGTAAAGTCAGCAGCAACTCAACATTGTTGGGCTGGAAGCAAATTCTTAATATATTTTAACCTGCTATAATTTGATATCTGAGAGTAGATCATATAAAGTAGACATCAAACTAATCATATTTTGAATAGGAATTCATAATTAGGATGAGACAAACGAGAATCACTACAACACAAAGCTTTGACTATTACAAATCATAAAGTATAACAAATTGACCTATGTCAACTAAAACTAAAATCATGATTAGTAAACTATCTAAAGCTACTAGATATTAGTTATTATCTTAAGGTAATTTGCTAGAGAAGGGTCACCAAATCATTCTAAGATGTGATGAAGCATGAACCTAGTTTCACTTTGGAAGTTGTTGATGATGGTCTCGGTCTTTTGGCAATGAGGACACGTATGTTCTTGACCCCTAAGGGGTTGTTCCAGCCATTGGGTTTGGACTATAAGTCTAAATATGCTTGGTTGAGGAAATGATGGGTCAAATGGAGTTGTTTGGGATGAGGTGGTCATGGGGTAAATTGGTGGTGGCATTTGAATATGGGGAAGGAAGTTAGGAGGTAGAGCTATTTTGTGCAACATTTTGTACATTTTGAGGGCCTCTTGGATATTTTGGTGAAGGTTTGAAGAGGTTTGTTGAGCTCTTCTTGTATAGTTTTTTCTTCTTATAATTGGATCGGTTTAGCGTTGATCCTATTACTAAGTAGGTTAGGGGTTTGAGAATTGTTCTTGGAGTGTAGTTTGTGGGATGGTTTGAGGTAGGTTTTGTAGGACATGTTGAGGGAATAGGTTGGAGGTTCATGTGTGTGCAACATTTTGATAGAAGAAGGGTAGGGAAGAGGTTTCTATGGGAGTGTTTGAGAGTAGAGAAGGAGAGGGCCCTATGCGTCCAATGGAGTTGTAAAAGGTGATTTAGTTTGAGGTTAGATTGGTATGGTGCGTGCAAAGGTGGTAATGAATGGTATGGTGGTATGAGTTTTGAGTGATTGGGTGTGATTTTTCCAATGGAGGATTGTCAATGTAGTTAATTTTAATTTCATTTTCCTTATAGGATTTTTGAGTTGAAGAGCAAGCACTTGTTGCCATGGATTTTTTTGAAGGTATAAGGGTGATAAGGAAGAGATGTTTGCAGGTATTGAGGTGTGAAGATGATGAGAGATTAGGTCCTAATTTATAGTGAAAGTGCATGCATAAGCAATTAGTGCTTAAACCACTAGAAAAGGCTTAAACATAATCATTAGAGAGGAAAGAAGGTCAAACAAGGCAAAGCCCACTACCTAGCAGTAATGAGACACTACTATTAAGCATATTTAGAGGCTTGGTTTAAAAAGTGGTGTCCTCAAAAACGGGGATACGCTACTGTAGAACCGGCTGGCCGGTTCCATTGGGTCTATGGAACTGCCTTGCTGCAAACAGCATCGGCTGGTGCAGGACACAAACAATGGAATTTGATTTTTCTTAAAAAAATTCATAGAAGTCTAATGTGCTGGCAAGAGATTAGTGGATTTAAGTCTACAGGATGCTTTATTACTTAAAAGGTTCTAATAGTGTCCAAATTTCGACAAAACAAACTTATGCTAAACACTCCTTAAAACACTTGTCAAAAGGAAGATTTTTGTCAAAATAGTTCCTAGATGTCACAAGCTAATGTTAGACAAGGGTATAACCTGCGTTCTACTTGTTCTAGATAGGTTTAAATATTATAGAGGGATAAGAAATACATAGATCATAATGTCTTGATAGAACCAAACGCCCCTCTATACTATTAGAGAGGAATAAAAAATCACACATCACATTATCCGAGTTATCTAGCATACCATACATAATACAAATAGTTTTAAACATACTTATACATAGTTTTAATGACACACCATGATGTTCTTCCCGAGTAACAAACTCTACTTCTTCTTGCAAAGGTAGTGGAAGAGGCACTTGAATAAGCCTTTAGTTTGTTTGAATTCTGGGGATTCTCCTCTTTCGATGGGCGGAAGTTGGTTCATGTAGTCAATAGGATCAAGAGTGTAGTTACTCATGGGATCATTTCCCACTCATATTATTTGGAGGAGGTGAGTTCGGGATAGAGGAGTGAAGTGGAATGGAGTAAAGTTTGTGTTGAACGTGGCTATTGCCTTTTTGATTTAAACCGAAAGACTCTTTTGTTGGAGAGGGGGATCATGACATGGTCCACAAGTTGAAAGTCATTAGACAAGGGGTATGGTTGTTTGGACAAGACATACTTAAAAATCCTAGTGAGGAGCATGGCATATGGGAGAGTCATTTCACTACTTTGAGTCACACTTATCATTCGATGAGCGGAGTAATAAGTATGATTGAAGTGATTTGAGCATGGTGAGACAATAGAGCATGTAGCACAAGGATGCATTGGGGTGATCTTTGTGATCGATGAGGCTTATGGCATTTTCACTGATGATGGTGCTCCACTTCTTGAATTTATCTTTTAATTCGGTGTTGATCATTTGAAAGGGGTCCTAGGCCACGCTTCACACCATTGATTTTTTCGATACTTGGTTTCGTTCTTGTAGGAATATAGGCATCAAATCAAAGTTGGATCTTCGTGAGGTGGAGGATAGAGGTTGGGGTGAGGATCATAATGTCTTGAAAGGGATGAGATAGGCCACTCAGAAGTGTACACTGCACACAACTTCTCATTCAATAACTGGAAAGCTGCTTCTTGTTTGTCACCCCAATCAAACTTGACCTTCTTCTGGGTTAGCTTGGTCATTGATTTGGTGATTTTGGAAAATCCTTCAATGAATCTTCGATAATAACCAGCAAGACCTAAAAATTGACAGATCTCCGTTGGTGACTTAGGAGATGCCCAATCTTTAATTGACTCGATCTTTGGCGATGGGGGGGGGGGGGGGTGGGGGGGAGGATCCACGTGAATGCCCTACCTAGACAATCACATTACCCGAGGAACTGTAACTTTGGGAATCTGATGACATCAAATAACGTCTATTTTATAGCATCATTTATCCCAATGTAAATAACCCATTTTGTATGATTATTGCTAAGAATTGTTACTTAATCGTTTGATATGCGGATTGCAACTAATTATAGATAGCCTGTGAATTATGCTAAAGGAAACGCATTTTGGAGCATAAACGAAGAGTTCGAGAAAGTCTTCTAATCTGACAGAAAATACGCCGTATTATTCTAGACCTATATGTTAGAAGATATCATTTCATCACCATAAACACAAAATAAAAGAAAAAGATTTTAGAGAGAGAAAGAACTAGAGAGAGAAAGACAAAGAGAGAAAATAAAGATGGTTACTTGCACTAGAAAGAAATGAGAAGTGTGGAAAACTAGAAGGGGGGTTGAATAGTTTTCCAAAATTAAGTCTCATTTTTAATTTTCATTCTCATATTAGATCTTAAAGTGAACGAATGAGCATAAGTACTAAACACATGATAGGGTATGATAAGTAAAAGGATATGTGACACAGTATTTATAGTGGTTCAGCTACAAGGTCACCTACTTTGCCCTACTCCACTCCCCGAGTCACCTACTCGAGAGTTCGAATACAATATTCACCAATACTCCTTTTGACTGGCGGAGAAGCCTCACAACGTTGCTTACCCTTTTATCTAGTGCTAAGCTAAACACCAGGTTCTATAAAGAAGAACCATGTCCCCAACAACGAGCATACACCCATTATAAATCAAAACTAGACATCCAATGTCCCATTAATATGGAACATAAATGTCATGTGAATTTCGCCCTCAAACTATTTGCCGAAACACGCAACACCATTTACAAATTAACTACCAAATCACTATAAGCAACATTTAGTCATATGAACTCTCATTTATATGATTACAAAAAATGTGAAGTAAAAAATATAGATCATTATCTTGAATCCATGAGTGAAGGATACCCATGCTCCAAGTGGAGTCGAAGGCTTGAACCCTTAAAGGACATGCACAGTAGAGCTTCTTTGGATTAAGAGATCTACAAAACAACACTAAAAATAAAAGAATCATGATAGAAGATCAATGATTCCTAATGTATATAGAGAAAGATGTTATGTGAAAGAATGCCTAAACCCAAGATAATGATATGGTATATAAAGGCATGAAAATATTGTAGCCTCGGATCTACCGGTGCCATTGAGAAATGTGAACCGGCACCAAAACTAATGGCACCGCCTACAGTAACAATATTCCAATTTTAATTAGAAAATCTTAAAGGATTCATAGGAAATCTTCTATATTTCTTCAGATTTGGTAAGAGAAATATTTAAGAGTTTTTGAAAATTAATGCTCCTAAATAAAGTGTTTAGAATGTGAAAGTTATATTTTTATTCTAATAATTATTTTTAAGTGAAGAGTTCGTTTGAGAGAGGCGATGTTAGAAAACTATTGGTTTAGAACTTATAAGTTTTGTTGTTTAGACAACTTTATGTTTTGTTATTCATCAAAACAAAAGAAAGACCGTAAAATATAAATGAACGCTTTTACGGTTTATTTGTATTAACAATCTCCCCCTTTTTGTTGATGACAAAAACATAAAGTTATGAAGTAAAAAGCAACAAAATTTACAAGTTTTAAATTAGAGTTTTTACTTCCTTCTCCCCTTTTTTGTCAAAACAAAAAGAGCGTCGAAGAAAAACTAACTTGAGATGGTGAATCAAAGAAGAAAAATAGGTATGCTTTTGAAAGAAACAAGATGTATGCTCCCCCTTGACGAATGCTCCTTCGTTTTGTCAAGTTTTTCTAGTTGGAGTAGCTACAAAAAAAATGTTAGTGCAAATGATAAATGATTGACTTATTTGTGGGTCAATCACAATGCTCCCCCTTGATGAATGCTCCCTAATATGGATTTGCTTAACCGTATTAGCAACTAATTATCCAGGAAGCTTGTATGAAAAAATATTTTTTTTTGTTCAAAGAGGAGAATATCATATTTGAAACTGGATTTTTTTTTTAAATTGAGTCCAAAAATATTTTTCTTTAAAGGATTAATGAGTCCATGATAGAGAGAGAAGCCCACACCCAAATGTGTTCAGATCCGTGGTTCTGTTGACTTACCTCAGCCGGTGCTGTTGATTGATGGCAGCAGCGGAACCGGCTTGTTGGGACAGCCCAAAACAGCCTCCCTTTTTACACATTTTTCCTACGCCAAGCTTTTTTAGAAAACATATAAAGGAAGAATGTGTTTAAATATTTGATTGAATATTTAAAGATTTTTGAAATACAGTTTATTTGAAAAATCTTCGGTAACCTGCTCTGGTACCAATTGTGGAAAACTAGAAGGGGAGTTGAATAGTTTTCTAAAATTAAGTCTCATTTTTAATTTTCATTTTCTCATATTAGATCTTAAAGTGAACGAATGAGAATAAGTACTAAACACATGATAGGGTATGATAAGTAAAAGGATATGTGACACAGTATTTATAGTGGTTTGGCTACAAGGTCACCTACCTTGCCCTAATCTGCTCCCCGAGTCACCTACTCGAGAGTTCAAATACGCTATTCACTGATACTCCTTTTGATTGGCGAAAAAGCCTCACAACGTTGCTTACCCTTTTATCTGGTGTTAAGCTAAACACCAGGTTCTATAAAGAAGAACCATGTCCCCACACGAGCTTACACCCTATTATGATACAAAGCTAGACATCATGTCCCATCAATATGGAACATAATATGTTGATGTGTTTGCCCTCTACTAGGTGCCAAACACCAACACCATTTACAAATTAACACCAAAAACTCTTATAAGCAACATTTAATCCTATGACTCTCATTTACATGATTACAATGAATGTGAAATAATATCTTAAGATCAGTAGCTTGATCCATGAGTGATGGGATACCCATGCTCCGAGGGAGTCGTAGGCTTGATCCTTAAAGGACATGCTTGGTAGAGCTTCTTTTATTAAGAGATCTACAAAACACTAAAATGAAAGAATCATGATAGAAGATCAGTGATTAGCTGAGTATATAGAGAAATAAGTTATGTGAAAGAATGCCTAAACTAAGAGAAATGAGTTGATATTTATAGGCATGAAGTTCTGTCGGTGCCATTGGCGAATGGAACCGGCAGCCAAACTTAATGGCACTGGCCTACAGTAACCAGATCCGAATTTTAAATTAGAAAATCTTAGAGAATCATAGGAAATCTTGCTAGATTGCTTTCAGATTTGGTAAGAGAAATATTTAAAAGTTTTTGTAAATATTTTCTAATAAAGTGTTTAGAATGTAAAAGTTATATTTTTATTCTAAGAATTATTTTTAAGTGAAGAGTTTGTTTGAGCGAGGTGATGTTAGAAAACTATTGGTTTAGAACTTATAAGTTTTGTTGTTTAGATAACATTATGTTCTGTTATTCATCAAAACAAAGAAAGATCGTAAAATATAAATGAACATTTTTATGGTTTATTTGTATTAACAGAGTCCTAGCAACACTGAATTCCCTCTTAATCCCCTTTATTTCACAAAACTGATTCATTACACTATTTTTGAACTTAGTTCCATTGTCACATCTGATAACTTTTACTTTATGGTCTAGTTGATTTTCTATTTCTGTTATGAAGGTCTTTAATATTCCACTAGTCTTATCCTTAGTGGTCAAAAAGAATACCCAAGAAAATCTACTAAAGTCATCAATGGAAACTAGGAAATAAGACTTTTTCATTAAACTCTTAACATTTGTAGGACCAAATAGATCCATATGAAGCATATGTAAGGGTTTGATGATTGAGTTTACAAGTTTGGCCTTACAGGAGGCTTTGTGTTTCTTTCCTTTTTGACAAGCAACACAAGAATGGTCATTTTCAAAAATCTATGGAGGCAAACCTCTAACAAGGTTTCCCTTCACAAGTTTATTCATGTTTTTAAAGTTTATGTGACCAAGCCTCCTATGCCATAAGTTGGATTCATCAATTGTAGCCGTAGCAAAGAGGCAAGTTAAATCTTTAGTGGGAACAACACTCTTTAGGTCAACACTGTAAATGTTATCCTTTCTTGGAACTCTTAGCAAAACCTGACTTTCATCAAGTAGCTTAAAGTCAGAAGATAAGACAAGACATTCAGTGTTAGTAAAAAGAACATTATTCTTTTTGTCACAAATTTGTGACACACTAAATAGATTATACTTAAGCTCCTTACAAAAGTTCACATTATCAAAATCTAATGTTCCAGTTTTGATTTTACCTTTTCTAGAACTTCTACCTTTACCATCTCCAAAGGAAACAAAACCACCATCATAATCTTCATATTCAGTAAGATAGCATTTGTTTTTAGTCATGTGCCTTGAGCAATCACTGTCAATAACTTCTTTCTCCTTGTACTCCTTTTGTTGTGGGTTGCTCTGCACATTAAATAAGATAATTACACTCTTTTAGGGATCCAAGCCATTATAGACTTGGATCTGCCTCGTGCATCAATGTAAGAATATTTCTTGTAAGTATCTGATGCACTACTGTTTTTGGCTTTCCAAACCCAGCATGCTGAGGCCTTAACAGCATTAGCCCTTATTCGCTTGTTTTCACTTACTACTGCTCTATCCCTAACAGTAGTATCTTTTACCCTGACAGTATTAACATTTTTATTGAAAATATTTTTTTGTATTCTAAATACTTGTTAAATGGCCTTGTGACTTGTGAATATCCCTTTTTACAAGCATTTGATATTGGTCTAGGATGATTCACAGTTGGTTTTGAGCTAGCAGTATTAACTGGTCTGAGAGCAGTATTAACACTTACACCAGCAGTATTAATTTTGCCAGACTTGGTTGATACTGTTTGAGTCATTTTATTAGGGTGAGGGTGAGTCATTTTATTAGCAAAGTTCTTATGATTCACCCTACTTGAGTTGTTCCACACTGGTCTTATAACCTTTTTATCACACACATAATGAAGATGCTCAAAACTACCACAAACAAAACAAGCTTTATTAATCATTTTAAAGTCACTTCCTAGACTTTGGGACATAAGATTGTTCCAGTTTCTTTGGTTCCTCTAGGATAGTGTTTATTTTGTTTAGGTGTTTCTACCTTCTCCACTATTTCCCTAGCAGACTTAATAAATT
>BQNB010093339.1:0-26392 GCA_026074375.1 Tanacetum coccineum | reverse complement strand
TCTTGAATCCATGAGTGTTTATTGGGCTTCTGTATTTAGGCTTACAAAGACAGTTGTTAAAGAGATAAATAGCATTCTCAAAAGATTTATGTGGAGTAATGGTGATTCTGCTAAGGGTAAGGCTAAAATTGCTTGGAAGTATATTTGTAGGCCTAAAGAATGTGGTGGATTGGGGATTAGAAATCTTGAAAGCTGGAATGAAGCTCTTTTGGCTAAGCTTTTGTGGAATATTGCTTCTAAAAAAGACACTTTATGGGTCAAGTGGATCCACATGATGAAACTCAAAGAGGGCAGCATTTGGAATGTTCAATATACAAGTAATGACAACTGGCACTGGAAATGTCTACTGGAAATCAGAGATAAAATAGCTGATAGAATGCAATATGAAATTGGTGATGGATCCAAGGTGTACTTATGGTATGATGAGTGGCATAGTAGTGGGCTGCTTATTAATCAAGTAACTAATAGGGATCTTTATGATGCAAGAATCCCCAAAATGATAAGTATAGCTGAGATGATCAAAGAGGGTGTTTCAAATTGGCCTAATGATTGGGACTCTAATGTATTTGAGTTCATGAAGTTGAGGATTCCAAATATTACCAATGGAGTGAATGATAAAGTGATGTGGAGGGATGATGATAACAAACTTGTTCCTTTTCACATTAAACATGTGATGGAAGTGATAAATCCCAGCACAGAAAAGGTAAAATGGCATGAGCTAGTATGGTTTAAACAATGTATCCCAAAACACTTCTTTTGCTATGATTGGGAGGCTACTTACTCAAGATAGAATCATGGCATGGGGAACCCATTCTGGTCTTTTATGCCCTCTTTGTAACAAGGAGAATGACTCACACAAACATCTATTTTTCTCATGTAACTATTCTAAAGAGGTTTGGAGAAGAATTGCAGCAAAAATGAATTTAAGGAAGATTGATTTCAGTTGAGAAGAGGTGATTGATGAAATTTTGAAGTCAAAGATTGGAAACAACATCTCGGGTGCAGTCAAAAGAATTTGTTCAGCTGCAATGGTGTATTTTATGATGGCAAGAAGAAATCAAAGACATGTTTACATGGTGTTAAGAGAGGCATCAACAATTTGACTGCTGAAATGAGTGACATTGTCTAAGATTAAGCTGATTATATTTAGACGTTTAAAGATTCTACTTGCTACCCTGAAGTGTTTGCTGGATGTTTTGGAATATTCAGTTGAATAAATCAAAGTAATGGGTTCTACTGAATGAAGTGATTATTTGGTATGCAGCTTGTGGTATTCATCAAACCTTTTTCTTTCTCTGAAAAGGTTTGATTGTCATGGAACCATTTAATTGGGAGAATACTTATATCTTGGAGTTTTTCTGGGTAGATTGTCTTGGTTGACCCATTTATTTGCTACATTGCTGGCTCCTTGGGAGGAGCTAATCGTACTATACTTGGTCAATTGGGAAGTTCTAATAGTCTAAATGTACACATAAGGAAGGTTATCTATTGTGAAGGGTAAAATGGTTGTGGGAAGTGCTCTTGGATAGATTCACGTGCTTTGATGGATCTTATTAGTGTGCTTTCCACAGGTGGATTGGGATGGGTTTAGTTAAGGGAGTGTGTCTTCCCTGCCGTGATGCTTTGCCTCTTTGGCTTTTTTTGGCTATTTCCAGTGAGGATGGGCTTTGATGATTGGTTGGAGGACGGTTTAAAGCATAATAGGAAATGTAGCTGTCGAGGTATAGCCCCTTAAACTAATGTGAATGGAGGCTATATTTTACATGATGATGCCTGAATCGTTGTTAGCTATGTGTTGTTGTGGGTTGATGTAGAATTGTCCATCAGCTTAAGGATTCTAGGAAATGTTAATGCATGAAAATATGGTATGGTGATATATGGTGAAATGGCTTTTGAAGAAGAATTCTGATGGTTTTTCCAGGTGTATGGGATAAGCTCAGTGAATGGGATTTCCCCTGCTTTATACGATTTCTTTTTTGTAATGTTGTCTGAGAATTGCTTATTTGTGGATGTATGTTTCTTTTAGTTGATTTTGTTAAAGTATCTGAATACGAATCAGAGGCATTGTCTCTATTCTTTTTTGTTGTTTATGATGTAATATCTGATTAGTAATGCAGGTTCACCGTTTTCAAAAAAAAAAAAAATCAGGTAACATGACGAAATAGGAGCTTATTTGTGTTCAAGCGTGGACAGCACAATCCATTCAGATGTAGGACTCGTGGGTAATAATTATCAGAAAGTCTGAGTCAATGATTCGAGCTTACTAAAGCAGAGAATTGCGCACATTAGGTAGATTTGCTAAAGGAATTTCCACTCGGATGCTTCAGATGTCGCTTCAATTTTCTGTAAACAGGCAGAAAATAATGTCAAAAAATGCAGAAAAAAATGAGGCATCCTGCTGATGTGTCATTCAAAGTATACCGGGTTAATACTTAGTCTTCCTTTTGAATTGACCAACTCTTAATTTTAGCTCACATAAGGCTTTTTACACTTGTATGATTCTAATATGAGTAAACGTATTTTGGTATTATTTTTTTGCCTCCTCAACCTGATGACAAATTACAATCATGTAAATTTGACCACTATGCCCAAAAGAAGGCCTACTAAGTTGTCAGTTGTTATATTGTTGCATATTGTGATATATTATTGTCTATTTATTGAAACGTTATCAATATGCCTTAAATCATAACAATAGAACCATAGGGACTGTTTGGAATTGTGTAGGCTGTATATATTTATCAACTTTTCCAGACACTAGAGCACTATTAAAAGCTATTGTTACAACTTCAAGCAACGAAATCACAGCCAGACTCTTTATGTAGCAAATTATATTATTATACTTGGTTATCAACTACTATCCCATAACCACTTTCAATACATATCACAAAGGTTCATAATAATGTTAATAATATTTATTTGAGTAACTCATTATTATAGGTGATATATGACGGTATTGTCTAAAATTAACAGTTGTTGAAAGTATAATTGTATCTTCAATCGAAGAATAAATAATTACCAACATTTAATTTGAAATGACAGCAACGTAAACTTTAACCCAAAGATGTTCGAATCCAAAAAGACTCTTAACAGGAGTGCACGCTATTGACTAGATAAATAGGGGGTTTGACAGATATAATAAATGGAACAACAATATATTTAATAAAAACAGTGTGCGACCCGCGTAATGTGTTGAATATACTTTCATCTAACTTTCACGGGTCTGGTGTATTTGGTATTGATGACGATCAAAGAAGCGGTTTATTCAGATAAGTCACCAACCGTTGCCGCTTGATGGAATAAATGTCATGCCCATCGATTAAAACATGTGAATTAAACTAGAATAGTGCTTCGTCCGGTGGCATTTAAAACAGACAAGCAACACGCGCAACCTCAGATGTTACTGCCAGTTGTCAAACTCAAAAAATACCTGGACGGTGGGATTTTATATGAAATCTTAATTATAATACATTAAAGTTGATCCAAGTGGAAAATCTTGTAATGAGTAAGAAATAGAAAGATTAACGCCATTAACTCTTGCTAAAAATAACTATCATTTTTCTCATATAGGTGGATATTATTTCTTTGTGGATACATTGATGAAGTAACAACATATTGTTTATAAAGGGACACATGGGTACAAAACTAAGTACTCCTACTATTGTAGCCAATTTGTCAACCTTTATGACCATCTATTGCCTATCTAACACCTGTTTACTCTAATTATAGATCAAATATATCTTTTTATATAAAAGGTTTTGAATTTCCAGTACTGTAAAAAAGCGCTGAGAATGGAAGAACCTAACACCTAAAGTTAATAGGTTAAACTGGATTGAGTAAAAGCTCATTATCAGTTGTGCCAGGCCATTTTTTTTATCATAAACCGTCGATCTTTCTTAAGATTAGATAACTCTATAATGCTAGAATTTGCTTATTATAAGTGGCATATAAAAAACCAAACAACAAAGATAGATGATCATGTGTGCGCTTTCTGGCCTAGATCTAGAATTAGACAACATTTACGCAAATGGAAAGAGATTTCAGTTATATTACATTTGATAATTATGTTTATATGAAATTTTATATAATTATGTTTATATGAAATTTGAAAAGAAAAAAAATAGTTACGTTGTGCTGCGTTTTATCGATACAATAGGCGTTTTATCAAATGACTTTCTGGCCTAATCTGGAATCAGGCTAACAAGTAGAACATATGATTAAATATATATGTTTTGTATCTCGTAAAATTCCTCACAATCGTATAAACTAAGTATGCGTACTCTTCTTTCAGTTTCATATATCAAAGAGATGAATATACTGAAAGGTGTAGAACTATAATTACCTTCCGATGGAGGTGTGGAACTAGGCGGGTGCGTATGAAAGCGATTTTCAGTCCACGCACGATAGTTGCTGTTGCAATTATAGACTTTTTGCTAGAATATTTGCAAGAAAAGCAAAAGGCAAAAGAAATGTTGAATTAGTAGAATCAAAATGCACGTACAATTCTTCATAGAAACATCTAGTTCAACAGGGAAAGCTCCTTCACAAATGAAAATGAGAAGGAATAATCTTCCGGTACAAGTTACAGAAAACAAATTTGAGGTACACATAGACATGACTACTAGATTGAATAAGTTTTGCATGCATCGTGATTCATTTTACTAGAGTTTTGTGATGTTATTAGTTACCTCATATCCTTGTTACTGATTCATCTCAAAAAATGGCAACATATTTTGTACAAAATTGACGTGTGCTCCTCACCAAAGGCAAGTCCTGTCAAGTTTTGGTTAATCATGGTAGCCACAAACTCAGGTGAGACGGGGAAATGCGATTCCCTGAATAAACATCTACTAACAAGCACTGAGATGCTCTCAAGGAGTACTTTTTGCTCATCGTTAATCTGTCCATGAGCCTTATGAAGTTTTCCTGGACCTGTAAAACCAGTATGATTCAGGAAAGAATATAATGTACATTAGGCTAGTCAGCTTGACAAATTAATTTGAATTAGGACATCCTAAATGTCTAAGAAACCAATAGCCTATTGCATCAGTGCAACACATTAATCCCCGAAAATTTAAATTAACAGGTTTTTTATTGTATTCATTTTTTATAGAATAAGAATTAAGATATATATAAAGTGATAATGTGATATAAAGCAATTGATAAAAATAATATATTAAGATGTAATGTTCTGTCAGCTACAGTATGTTTTTGGATAAAGAATATGGTAAAATAATCAGTATTTGACAAAGTAAATTAAGATTATGATTAAAAGAATGGTGTTACATATCTTTTAAAAGTTTACATGGATATTTATATAAAAGGCTTAAATTAACTCATAGTGAATGGGATAATAAAATAATTTATAATCATTTTCGTTCACTTCCGGGCTTCCGGCTATAAAAGGTTTTATACATTTTACTTTTTACTAATGAGAGTGTTATTGTAACTTATTTTATAAGCTTATCGGATTATTAAAATTGGAAAAACAGATAAGCTCACTTTTTTGAACTTATGAGCTTATTAACATGCATAAGTTCAATACGCCAATATATATTACATTGATAGTTTCCATCTCAATGTCCAAATTGTACCTCACTTGGTAACAATCTTTTTGACATAAGTCCTCTGTAATAGCATATAATGTCCAAAACTATATTCAGGGGCCTATAGCATGATAAAAGCTACAAGAATGATAGGTACACTTATAAACTCACAAAACCGTAAACTTGACCAATTTAAAGTAATTGTGTTGCTTTAGAAAGGGAAATCCGTCAACCTGAATGAAAAATGTTTGCGGTATTTATGTTTAGTCCTATAACTCAAGATAATGCAGGCATGAGTAGTGACTTATGGCAACTAATAAGAGTATTCATCAATATGCTTAAATAATAAAGGTAAAATTGCGATTGATATCATTTATCCTACCTTTCCCAGCCAATAGTCTGAACAATAGGCGTCTTCTGAGGCACTCCAGTTTTAAGTGTATCAACTTTTTCAATGAAATAGATTTCTTAACTTCAAGCGGTTGGCAATGCAAACAATTTTTTTCACTGCCTTGAAGAGCAAATGGTATCCCAATGGCATCACAGAAAGCTGTTTTCCTCTCACTGGCTTTCTCGGGGCTACTAATGTCATTTTCCCATATCGGGTCTTTCAGAACATTTTCAACTTCTTTATAAAAAGAATCCGCAACATCCAGTTCCTTGAGATTTTCTTTCTTTTTATTGAAACGATGAATATAAAAAACAGCGAATTCTTGCTTGATAGAAACCTCTAAAACAGCTTTACAGTGGACACACGATATGTGACTTTGGCTAGAATCCCATATACTTGAGGCACTTTTTAGTTGGAATTCGCTCATAATCCATTTTCCTTACTTACCATATAGCTTAGCTGGAAAAATGAATTAATAAATCATACATGAGGATGAGGATAGAAAACACAATTACAAACATGAAAAAGGAATAGATATACCATAACTCCAAAAGCTCAAATAATAAGTTAGGATATACAAACTAATATCTGAGATAAGCATGCATAGATTTATGCTGTCGAAAATTTTTGAGGGGTTATAGCAATATGTGTTCAAATATCAGGTTTAACAAGTATATGCTAATCAGCTCAATAGTAATTCGATAGTCTAATTACTCAAGTGATTGTAAAGTATTTTCTTTTTACTTTTTTAAAGAGGGGTCATGGATGGGATATGTGGTTCCTACCAGAGGGATGGTAAATATTTTTGTTAAATGCATACGACACAGTAACAGACCTACCTTTTGATTTACAGTTAAAATAAGCCACTGGTTTCTATATGACTATATGAGTATATATAAAATTGGTCGTGATCAAATGCAGATAGATAGGGAGAATGTTCTAAAGCTAAAACATTATGAATACATCTTAGCTAATTACTCAAAGTATTTCAAGCATATCAATTTTAAGGACTTAAGGTGGACGTAATTTTGTTTTATGCAAAGATAATATCTTAAAAGTTAAAAATGTAAGTTTTATTACTTGCTGCATGATGAAATGTGGTGTGCATACCTAAAGCAATACAGAACCGTATTGTAAAGATACACAAGCCTTCCCTCTTATCAACATATTTTGAGCAGTACGTGCATCGTCAACCAGATTTCCCATCTAATAATGCCAAACATATAACAGAACTTTTAAGTTTAACAAAAATAAATAATTATGGGATTCATATGCAGGGCAAATGTCTTATTTATGCAACAATGTTTCACCTTTTACCAATTAATTCAACTAAGTCAAATTCTTACCAATTTAAGCAACTTATACCAGTACCAATTTAAACGAAAAATTACCTGAATAAATTTAAGATTGCAGATCAGTTTCTGCCGAGTTATAATATAAGCCATACTAGTCAGTGATCACCCATTTGCTTCAATGCAGCATAATGACCAAAAACACAATTGGTGATCACCCATTTGTTTCTCCTAGCTAAAAGTAAGTATAATAACAAGTCTAACCCTCAAAATAATAGTTATCTGACCCCTTTATACATTTCAGTAGGTATAAATGGGCATGTAACATTTAACAATAGGTATACATTTGTTAGTTGATGGTAAAATAGCAAGTATTGATCTGTCACTGCTCTATTTCACTTTGTAAAAAGGTCACATGGCTTTGTTGTGATTGGCTGGTGATTTTAAGTCCATTTTAGTAAGTTAAAAGGGGGAAACCTCATTTGAATTGTATCTTTGATCTTTGAAGGGGTTAATCAAGAATCAGTAGAGTTGTTCTCTCTCTGTTCTATCTCTGTGTTGACCTATCATGAGTTAGGCTAATTGACCCGTTTACATAATTGAATTATTGTTCACAGTGGCTTTCCTTCGGTGTCGGTTACATGACAAGTAAATGTCCACCAAGACAAATAAACAACGCAGAAGGTGTTTTGTAACCTTTTGTCATGCTAATTACTTTAAATGAGTGTTTCGTTATAGAAAAAGAAACTTAAACCATGGTTTGCAAAACCCGTAAATTAAAACATAGTTGCATAACTAGGAAACAAAGTGATTTAGTTGAATTACTTAGTAGAAAGGGGAAACCTTATTATATTTTCATAATGAATGTGAACTTAAAAAGTAAGAATTGCACCTGTAACATGCTTTCAAGAAAACATTCTAGTACATTCCATGGTGTCATAACAAAGTCCTCCGAATCGCTTGAACACTTGTGAGGAGACCAAGCTGTTTGAGCCACTACAGAGATCATCCTGAAATTCTTATAACTGTATTTGATCTCAATGACTTCCCCATTATCATCAAATATTTTCTCCACTTTCGTATTATCGAAAATAAACATTTGGCCAAGAAGTTTACTACGCAACTTATAGGCTTCGTTTGCATAAGATATGGCCTATACATAAGAGAAACCTCATCAGAAAATATATGATAAGAGAATAAATCCTATTTGACTACAAAGTGAAGTGTTCAATTGAATATTCTTGGTTCAATGAGTGTTATAAAAGACCAAGGGCTGTTAAATAATGGGTACACCCTTGTATATTATATTTACGCTAAACATAGCAGAACAATAGCATGTTGGAAAATCAAGATGAATAAAAAGAATAAACAAAAATAATTGGGTGGATAGCCAATAAGTACACATGAATTTCATATGATTATATGTAATCATTTGATCTTATGTGTACTTATTGTAGGTCTCCTTCATGCATACTTATTGTTATTACATTCACAACCTTTTGTGCCTCTATGATTCTAGTATACACAAGGACGGACCCAAAAATTTCAAGAGGGTGTTGCACAATAGTATTTTTGGGCTAACTAAAATTACACCGTAAAAAACGAAATTAGCAACAATATATTTGGGGGTTGCACAAAGCAAAAAAACGACAATTTTGACTTATTTTGCACATCGTGACCTAAAATCGGGTGTAGCCCGTGCCACACCCAACACCCATATAAGTCCGTCCCTGAGTATACATCCTCTCATCACTAATCCCTAGATATTAGTTTTCAGAACGCAAGCACAACATTAATCCACAAAGCATGTTAGCTTTAAAAGTATAACTGAGTAACTGACAAGTTAGTGTACAAAAGCCAAATTTACCTCAATCTACAAGCTACAAGATTCAAAAGGATATTAGTTACCTCAATCATTGACCCTTTGTCAATCATTGTTTCAGAAAGGTCATAATACAGTCCGGCAGCAAACCATGAATGGATGGACGGAGGATCCTATGGTTATAAGATGTGTTGGTTGATAAAAAGATCAGTGTGTTGAATAAAACTCTAAATGTGATAAGAAAAACAATGTTACATAACAAATTTAAGGTTCATACTCTGTCAATGAGATTAGTAGCGGCTTGCTTGACTTTGTCGATATTGATATAGATAGCATGGTCATGTTGAAATGAATCAGGGGAAGAAATGGTAGGGAGGATAGATAACTTCTGGTCAAATCCAACGGCATGTGGCTCCAAATTCTCCATACATTGTTTCCAAAACTCCACAGAATCGGATGATTCATGGTCCTTTGACAACGTGGTGATAAATTCACTACTAACGGGTGAACCGCAAAGCGAGTGAGATAGTCTTCTGGAATTCCAGAGCAAGAGCAACAGATCTTTAAGACCTTCATTCTTCGAATTAAAGTATTTAAGCATTGTCTTGTATATCCCAGAAAGATGTTGTATATTTAAGAGATTTGTTTTTAAGAGAGGTAACATCGTAACAAACCTAAAATAATTATGAAGACCAAAAGAAACACACCTTAATTACAGATAAGTCATACACACATAACAACATGTTAAGATCCTTCTCGGGTATTGTGCAGGTCTGTTCCCCACACCAAAGTTCTAAAGCATTGGAAATATCTTGCATTACACCCTGTGTTACAGTAAAAGAAGTAAAAGATGAGAGAAAATAATTTGACAAATATAAAATAATCACAATGCACGTAAATATGATATCTCTGAGTTTGGATCCGCCTCTTGTCTGCACAATGCAGGTAAGTAATAAGCTTCTGCTAAGTGATGACGAATTGCTTCATGCTCGCCCTTGCCTTCCTTGTACAACTCATCCTGGTTCAGTTTACGTTTCTTCATAAGTAAATAAAGATAAGAGAAAATATATATTTCTAAACAAGCAATAAGAGCTTTAAAAAGTTAATTCTCAACTGACCAATATTAATATCGCTTTAGATGTTGTTGGAATATGTTAGTCATTTTCGCAAGTTGTACGTTAGAAATACGTGAGCTTATTGGGGGCACACACGTAAGACACGAAGAGTACGTTTATTAAATACTTAATATTTATTTATTTATTATTAAGGATTTAATATGCTTCACGTTGATAATTTAAATAACCGTTAGTTACCGTTATATTTTATAACTAACGTAACGACTATTTAAATATGAACCGAATGGACTAAAATTGATAAAATCCGAACCTTAAAAGGGTCCTTTTGTGACCGACCCTATAAGCTTCTAGAAGGGGGTTTTAGGATCAATTTTAGAGATAAGGGATAAAAGTTGTATTTGATAAGGATTATGAGGAATCCTAGTTTATCTAGAACTAAGGTTTGGTGCCTATATAAACACGCACCCCTAGCCCTCATAATTAATTCACTCGTACCAATACATACGCCCAAATAATGAAAAACCCTTAAATATCTTCTTTTCCTCCTTTAGTGGACGATCAGATTGTATATTGAATGTATGCATGAAAATTCTACTCCCTTCGTCCCAAAATTATTGTTCCCCGACAAAAAATACACAGTTTAAGAAAAATGCATTTATTACTGCTTTCTCTTTCTTACTTTTTGTCTTAAAGACAGTTGTACTCTTAGCTAATTAATTAAAATCATCTTTAAAGTTTGTAATAATAATTTCAAACAAAGGTAATATAGTAAACTTGATCAAACTTTCCTATCTATTTTTAGTAGTGGACAATTAAATTGGGATATCCCAAAAAAGAAACGTGGACAATAAAAATAGGACGGATGGAGTATTTACATACGTATGTATTAATAGGAATTAATATGCATAGATAATTTTGGTTTATTTATAACCACCTCAACATTACTACAACAACATGCCTCTACTCTAGTGGTTAGGGTGCTTTGTCATTGTATAACACACCTAGGTTCAAGTCCATGAAGGTCACTTTTGGGTTTTTCCTTTTTATTTGTTTTTAGTTCGATCCAAACATATACCACTTGGTATTTGGATCGGATCTAAAACAAATATTAAACACGGGTTGTTTGTTTTCGGTTCAAGTAATTATGCATACACCATCGGTGTTTGGAGCTCGTAAAGTTACGACTAGCATTGTTGCGTACTTGTTCGACGTGTTGTGTGAGCAACCGTAGAGGTGGTAAATTTAATCACTCGTTTCAAGATCAAGATATGGCGTTAGTTTATTGATTTAACTCAATAAACAAAAGGTTTACTTGTTTAATTTATATGTGTTAATCTACATGTTAAAACTAGATCCATTCTGCTGCGTACTCGTAGCTAATTGGTTACCTAGTTTGTTAAATCCTAACAGTGGCACCACGAGTCAACTCATTTTGGCATTAGGGTTACACGTTTTGAATTATATCATATTTTGGATTGTACACGCCTAGATTTAATTCACATGCTTGATCTGCTGCGTTTTATATTTTATTTATTGTTTCTTGCAAAATATGGCAAAGATTATACAAACCCTTGCTATAATTAAATAAAATATGTTAGATCTAGATCTGAATGAATATTAATTGTTAATATAGGTTAAAAGGAATAAAATTAATTTGTTAATTTAGTAGATTTATTTCCTTTTTAGATCACACTATATATATAAAAGATCTTGATATTATTTATGGTAACTAAAATCTTTTATTTTTGAAACTAGATCTTTTAAATATTTAGTCTGATTTTGTTTCTTTATCCGGCCATAAGACCTACTCAATCACTTATGTGATGAATGGGGCGATCTAGGCACATTGATGAAAACCTAGTGAGGGTCTTATAGTTCTTCAATTAGGAAAGACTCGCTTGAGAACTCGGATTCTACATGTTTACTTGTTTAATTAATGTCATATTTTGTATTTGTTTGCTCATATGTGTAGCTTTTGCTTAATTACTCGTTTACACGCCTAATTTGTATGCAAAATGGACTAATACTTAGAGAAAGATGATATTAAAATTAGTCTATTAATTACACCTCTAAATACATGTTCATTGTGACCTATTATTTGTTTCGTGCAAAATTTGATTTTGAGAAAATTAATAAGACACTAAACTATGAAACTTGATTTCAAGAATAATTAAAAACTGGACATTGTGGATTATTAGGAAGTACGGCTCATCCACTAGAACAAACTATAAGAGAAGTTTAAGAAGAATTTTCCTAAAGATTCTAGGTTTTTAATAAGCTTTGCGCTGACCTGGATCTTCGCTTCTTTGCGCGTTCAATTGGAGTTTTCGAGAACCAGTGTATCACTACAATGTCATTTATAAAAGGTTTTTAAAATTAGTGTTACAAAGTTGTTTTGCATGCTTCTTTGTACACGTCTTTGACACATTTATGTGCATACCCCTTTGAAAATTTGAAGTCTATGCCAACTAACCAGGAACACGTGCATTTGGCTTGACCGCTTTGGTCAGACCTTAGGGTCATTCCAACCCATGGCGAATTTCGTTCACTGGTCAGACCTCTGACGATTTTTGCATGTTTTTGCTTGGTCGACTTAATTCGAGTAGGCTTGGTCAGACCTTGGACCCGAGGCATAAGATGATGCTAAACATGCTCTTAATATTATTACGTGATTACTAATGTTTTGACAAGTATCATAAACCTAAGAGTTGCATTAAAATGAAATTAACGCCCGTCTCTTACCTCTTGCCCCACTTGTTTACGCACTGGTCAGACCTTTGGTAATAAGTGGGAGGTCAAGTTGGATCTTAGTCTTAATTAGAAAATTAATTGGGTAGTTAATTCTTTTAAGAATTTAATTATCGAAAATACTAAATTGAACTTTCTATGTTTTGATTAATTGTGTTTTTGCAACATAATTCGTAAACGAAAGTTTGTTTTCTTTACAAGACAAACATAATCGCTACCAAAACAACTCATTTAATGTCTTTCATTACCCTTCTTTTTGGCTTTGAAATAATTGAAAGATAAAATATTTTGAGTAACTAGAGAATATTTTGTCTATAGCTACCAAAATAACGACATCTTGCACTTGTCACGATGTATGAGTTTAAACCGCAACGAGTAAAGGAAATTTCTAGCAGGTATTCTAGGTAAATTTTCTTGAACTCGATTCATTCCTTATAGTGCTAAACACCCTTGTGGCTAAGCAGACCGATAAAGGAGGAATTGCATGCTAAAATAATCAAGTTAATGAAAGCATGAATGACCAGTCCCTTATCTACATAAGTAGAAATTCATATACTCTGTTCAATACTTAAGTACATTGCTAAAACAAATCCCCAATTCAAAAACCCTAATTGATGAACATCTTCTAACAAAGATGACTTTCAAACTCCACAAATTAATTACCAAGAATTGAAAGTTGTCACATGCAACCCCTATATGTTTACTACAATTACACCATAAGTCTCTTGTTGCAATAAAAACTCTTTCTTTTAAAATAGATTACAACCGTTATCCTTAGTGCCTCTAAAATTCAACCGTAGTGCTTTAAAGTGAAACGTCGTTGCAAAACCGTTTTGGTCCTTACTTGAGTTTTAATCAACCATTACTCATCTCAAGTTGAAGGTTTGTACACCGAATGATGATAATGGGCCAAAAAATAAATAAATAAAATAAAAAAATAATAATAATAAAAAAAAACAAAAAAAAAATAATAATAAATTTTTTTTTTTTTTTTTTTTAACAATTTTGTGTTAAATATTTTTTTTTTATGATAATTTTTTAGTCCTACGAATTATTTCATCTTTGCGAATTAAGTAATTTTTGTTTAGCAGGCAAGTTAGTTTAGTTTGTGGTGATTAATTGAGCGAGCTTGTCGGGATTATTTGTTGACTATCGGGATATTTCTTCGAGACAAGATGAGTCGAGACGTGATTACGGTTGGTTCGACAATGCGGATTCCGTTGTTATATCGGGTTGAAAACACCAGTGGCGTGTAACGGTTTATAACTTCTTGAAGAGCAAACGGATGGTGAAGCAATGATTAATTCTATTCTGAATGGTGATCACCCATTGCCTGTTATTGCTCAAGTGTCACTTGATGGAACTGCACCAAATGTACCTCCTACTCTTAAGGATCCCAAATTTTAGAATGCTGAAGAGAAAAAGAATCGAAAGATTGATCGTCTTGCAAGATCTCTTTTGATTCAAGGGCTTCCAAATGATATTTATTCTCTTATTGATAGCAACGATACTGCTAAAGATTTATGGGATGCACTTGAAAGGCAGATGCGTGGTTCTGAGTATAGTGTGAACTATATAGAAAGCTGCAATTTTATATGAGTAATGAGACTTTCAAAAACTACTGAAGTAAACATTGCTGAACTTATCTCGTTACTTACAAGTGATTAATGATTTGAAGAAGTGTGGTTATAAGAAAGATAATTTGTGTATTTTAATAACAATTTTCAAAACAATCCTACAACCAGAATGGAGACAGCATGGTCACTGATGAGCAAACCAAGAACTTAATGGATATACAATATTGATGCCTCTCTACAACATTCATGAAAGCAAATCCAAGGGTGATGTAAATGAAGCAATTTGGGTTATAAAAAAGAAAAGCTATTGTGGTTACTCAGATCCATTACATTGGTTTCTGATAAAACAAAAGTGAACAAAACGCAAAAGAGAACGTTCAGTTCAATTCAGAGTCCTAAGGAGGATGGATGAAGAAATCAGTGAATTTGACAAAGATTACCGGCGTTGGTTATCAAAAGCTTTTAATCGAACGAAGTATTATTGCTAAGCCAACAAACAACAATTTGATAACTTCTTCCAGCTTCATATTCCAGCAAACTAGAAAACCAGAGTACGTTAAGTCAGAGGAAAAGAAAGAGGATAATAACGTCGAGTGAGAAAAAGAAACGGAATAGTCAAAGTTAAGTGCTATAAGTGCAAGAAGGAAGGACATTTTGCCAAAGACCTGCAAGAAAGCAAGTCAGAGAACAAACAACTACTAACAAGACACAGATGTTGCTAGCTAAGAAAGATCGTGATGAACAACTACTTCTTTGCTGGAGAGACTTGAGTATTGTAGTGAATTCAGATCAAGAGATAATGCAAATATGGTCTTCATGCTAAAATGGAAAATGTTCTTTTCAGATCAGAGAAAAGTTCATCATCTGCTGAAGAAACCATTGCTGAGGTATCTTATAACACATCTGATTTTGAAAGTGAAATCTGATATGAAACGTTCAGAATATTATGTTAACTCCTACTAATTATGGTTTATTTGTGGACAATGATGATGATCAAGAAATTTTTCATGATGCAATACAAATTGCTAGTGAAAATTTTAATGAAAATCATGTTGTATCTCAAAAAGATCATGATCAGTCAGAAGTTGATCATAATGAATCTGAAGACAAAGATCATTTAGTTGATAAATTGATTAAGAAGTTTTTTTTTTAAAAAAAACTTCACAAGATTGCCAAATAACAGAAACATATTGAAAAGCACATCAACAAGCAAAGATTTAGAAAAACAAAACCAATGATTTAACATAAGATAAATATGATGTTTTGAAGAATCAAGTAAACACTTTTGAGGAGAAAAATAATGAATTTAATGAACAAATAAAAGTGTTGAACGAAACGAATGTTGATTTGCTTGCTCAAAAAGAAATTTACGGAACTTTTGGCAAGACAACTCAAAGTCCACACATGTGTGATTGGATACTCACACTGAATGTCAAGCACAAAAAGCTAAACCTTTAGGAAGAAAAGATAACAATATATGACAGATATTCTACTCTTTGTGATAAATGATAAACAACATAGGAAAAAGATTGATGAACAAGAGATTTTATTTGATAAGATGAGTTATCAATTAGTTGAGATGAATAATAATGTACTAATATAAGCTTCAAGAGAAATTTTAGAAAAGAAACAAAATTTTAGAGTTGTACGAAGTGTGTGCGAAAACAAGGATTTAGAAATTGAAAAGAGTTTGGAAAGATGAAGTGATTGTGAAAACAAACTTCAATAAAATCGGACTAACGGTCAGACTATACAATATGATCATGCCTTCTAAGAATAAAATTGTATATTGGACAGAAAAAAAAAAAAAGTAAAAGGAATAGGTTTTGAAAATCCAAGTTATTTTTTCAAAGCGAGAGAATTGAGACCTATTCTTTACGATGAGAGGTTATTGGTCTAGGGTATACTCCGATGTTTTCACACTCAATCGAATGAAGCTTTTGGAAAATTAGAGAAATTTAAAAGGACAAGAGAGAATAAAATGAGTATTAGTCATAATAAATATGGAAATCTTGAATGCTAGTTTGTGATGAAAAGATAAATTTTTTCGGATGATTTATTTTCAAGATATAATCAAATCCAGCATTTTGAAAAGATTGAATTCTCCGGTTCAGCAAACGAAGTTCACTCAAACCATAGTTCCAACAGTGATTTTAGAAAAGATCAAAAATTGAGATAGAAATATAGAAGTAACTGAGTCTTTTGGAAAAAGAAAAAGAAAATTTGGAAATAATTGAGTCTTTGAAATCAAAAGGTTCTGAGTCGAGTGAAAATGCAATTTCTGATTCGGAAAATCAAAGTGAAAATGATTGTCATGAAGTTGAAAAAGGTTGTGACAATTTGGAGAATTCAAACGTGATTGCTCCAGGAATGTTTAAAATAAATGTGTCACAAAGTGTTTCACCAATTTCAGCGTATAAACCGTCTTGTGCTTCAAATAATGTTGAAAATAAAACAAAAAGAAAAAGACGTAAGAGAACATCATATAATGTGTTGAAAGAAACACATGAAACTTTTTGTGAAAATCTTGAAAAAGAGAACAATGATTTGAAAATGCATTACAAGAGATTGTTTGATTCAATAAAACCAGAAAAGATTTTGTTTTTCCTCAAGGTTTTTTACAAATAAAATCAATTCCAAAATGAATGTTTCTGAAAAGATTTTACACTGGTAAATCTCAAAACCGATTTCAATGAAATGTTTTCTCAATTTTACTACTTATTATTATGCAAAAAGATAGGAAGTATTTGAAGAAACAACATTCCTTTGAAACATTTGCTTCTCAAAATCATGAGAAAAACGAAAGTTCAAAACAAATCTGGAAAAGAAAGGGGGAAAACATTTCCAAACGATTTAAGTATTCTAGGGATGAAATGTTTTCAATGCGTAAACGAGATGATTCAGTTTTGAAAAAGGTGAAAGATGTAAGGTTTCCATTCATTTCGAAAAGAATTTTTCAAAATGAAACACCGAGTTTCAACAAATGGAATCTTCCGTCTTCCTCAATGGTAAAACATCAATGAAACACCGTCGGGTATCAAGAACGGTGTGTACACCTTTGAGAAAATAATAAAAATCCTAATAAAACATCCAGGTTTTATAAGTCAAATTGTATAAAAGAGAAGAGTTAAAATCACCGTTGAGTTCATAAAGTTATTTCAAAATGAAACACCGGGTTTCAAATCTCCTTGGAATTCAACCTCTATGCATCAAATCGACGCAACTTACATTTGGTTCTCTAAATATGGTAAACCCGTTAGCAACGTGCTTAAGTGGGTACCAAAAGTTGTTGCTTAATGTTTGATATAAATGTTCAAAAAGATATCTTTTATCAAATTTTGGGTCCTAAAGACAAAAAGATTTTTCTTTTATATAAAATTTTTACAAAAAAATACAAAAAGATTTTCTTTTATATAAAATTTCAGAAAAGACAAAAAAGATTTTATTTTATACCAAATTTTATAGAAAATACAAAAAGATTTTTTTTAATGATGGCTTTCGTATATCTCAGTACGAAACCCGAACTTAAACTGATGGCTTTCATACAATGTCAGTATGAAACCCGTGCTTAATTTGATGGCTTTCGTATAATTCTGTACGAAACCCGAACTTCATTTGATGGCTTGTGTACATGTCCAGTACACACCCGTGCTTTAAAAGAAAAGAAGGTGTACCTTTATGCATCTATCTTTGAAAAAGAAAAAGTCTTCTTTACTTGAGTCATTGACAAATATATTCAAATCTTTATGTGTACTTAAAAGATCAAAATCAATTTGTTTTTTAAAGTCAATTATCTCAAGTTGATGAGTTACCATTCGATTCGGTATTTTTAAAATGTGGTTTTCTTTTCAAGATAAAAAATCAAATTTTTAAAAAGGTCTTCAAATCGATGTACTCTTTGTGAAAAGTGTCTAAAGAAATAAATGACTCAAGACAGTGCAAAAGGAACTGTCCGCACATAAAGGTGTTTAAACGAAGATATGTATTTTTTAGAGGGGGGAGTTGTCCGTATATGTTGTTGAAAAGTTTTCAGAAAGAAACAGAAATGGAAAATTGTTTTACATTTCACCTTCACATATCCGTATTTTTTGCGTTTTTAGCTTCATGTTAAAAATGTTTCTCGCATATGTTAAAGGGGGAGTGTCTTTATAATGATTGAAAACTTTTAAAGATCAAAATTTTCTTCTTCATATGATGTTTGTGAGAATGATGAAAAACAGAAAGAAATATTTGTGAGAGAAAAATAGAAAGAGAGAAATGAGAAATCATATACTTGAAAAAATAAAAGTATATGTCATGTGCATCAAAAGCAAGAACAGTACATGAAAAGAAAAAGAGAAAAGTATGCAAGAAAAGAAATGCCACCGCATACAAAAACAGACAGAGTGATTGTTCTACTTTTTCTTGATATCATCAAAATCTCATGATATGATTTCAGATTTTCATCATGGTTTTCAGAGACATAATTTCTAAAGGAATTATCTTGGTGTATGATTGATTGAGTTGTATGGTGTGATTTAGTTACTCCCAAATACTCCTATGATCTTCCAGAACCAGAATTGATCTACCCCGTAGTCTTCCTTCCAATTTAGGAAAGTTAGGTCTAGGTGATGGAGTTTGAGGTGTAAATCAACATGTTTCGAATGCCAAAAGGACTAAGTTGATAAAAAAACTTTTGAATGAAAACAAATGATAGAAAATGATAAATTGTCAAAAGTGACAAGATCATGAAAAGAAGAATCAAATGATAAGCAAAAGAAAAGGTTGGAGTTGTGAAACGTGAAGAGGCTATAAGTAAAAGAATGAAGGGTGTATTTTTTTCTACACTAGGATGAGAAACCTGGGTCCAACCCTCATAATATATCGGATTTCATTCGTTGATTGCTGGTATGAAGTAGACATCAAGGACTATTGATGCAATGCACAACCCCTCCTAGCCACTCAAATACTTCTCAAAAAGTATTTGTTTCATTCTCACAGAGATTAAACGCATAATCTATCGACTTCTCATTCCGAGAATGTTGGTATTGAATAAAGGACATTCTGCTCCAGTCCTTGCTTACTAAAAGTGCACAAGAGTCTAGAGCCAATTTGATATTCAATGAAATATCTTTAGGACACAAAAGTACGTTTGTATTAAACATCAATGATACAAAAGGTACAATGATATATGTCTTTGTGACATTGCATGTCTACGTGACATTGCCGGAACATTCTGGAGTGATACTATAAAATAGTATTCACAATGATCGAATGGAAATCCTACCAGTGCTACCATCATGCCAACGCTGAACGTAGGTCACTATTTGAAAATGATTGACAAATGATTCAAATAAGTGTGAACTAGTAATCTAAGTGATCTAGTGGTTATGTGTTTCCCAGGGTAACACAACACTACGTTCACGAGATCAATGCTTATTTGGATTTCATGATCATATTTCCGCATCCTTATCATCAAGATATTGATTTGATCATATTTTTCAAATATTTCATCAGGAATTTTCAAAGCATGATCTTGTGATGTATGAACTTCATAGTTAATGTGGAAGATGGTTCTTACTCTGATAATTTTCTATTTCATCTTCTACAACATACAACATACAACAACAACATTTCTACCTTTCACAAGCATCACTACTTCAACGAATCTTATAATGACAAAAGTTTCTTTCAACCTTCACGGGAATGATAGTAATCATATTTGTTGGTTTGAGGGAGCTTATGGGTTATTTTGGGGGAGTATGTTTGTTTATAAAGGGAAAATGTTTAAGAAAAGAAAAGATTTCGATTTCAATTTCATGGACTTCAAAGGATATTCTTCACCCGGAGCTTATTTTGGAAGCTTATATGATCATGATGTTCATGATGGATCATAATCATCATGAGGGGGAGAAGATATAAGCTTGAAACATAAGGTCAATTCAAGTATATGAAAGGGGAGAAGACGGGTTTTCTTTTGGCTTTTATCGGCATTTTTGGCCTGTTATTGAGCACGATGTTTATATGGCTGTAAATCATTTCTTCATTCATGGAGAAATTCCTCCTGGTTGTAACTCATCATTTATAGCTTTGATCCCAAAAGTCCCGGACGCTAACTTGGTCAAGGACTTTAGACCTATTAGCCTCATTGGAAGTATCTACAAGATCATTGCCAAGATTTTGTCTAACAGGCTTGTTAATGTTTTGGGGGACATTGTTAATGAAGTGCAATCTGCATTTATCGCCGAAAGACAAATGTTAGACGGTCCGTTTATTCTTAATGAGATTCTCCAGTGGTGTACCAAAAAGAAGAAGAAAACTCTAATTTTTAAGGTCGATTTTGAAAAGGCCTTCGATTCGATTAGATGGGATTTTTTAGATGATGTTCTTAAAGAGTTCGGTTTCAGGTGTAAATGGCGTAACTGGATTCAAAGTTGCCTAACTTCTTCTAAGGGTTCTATTCTTGTCAATGGATGTCCTACGAATGAGTTCCAATTCTATAAAGGGTTGAAACAAGGCGATCCTTTATCCCCCTTCCTCTTTATCCTCGTGATGGAGAGCCTTCATTTATCTTTTCAAAGGATCGTAAACGCGGGGATGTTTAAAGGTATTGTGTTAGATCAATCTTTATGTCTTTCGCATATGTTCTATGCGGATGATGCTATTTTCTTAGGGGAGTGGAGTGACGGTAATATCTCCACTTTGATTCACGTTTTGAAATGCTTTTTTCATGCTTCGGGCCTTAAGATTAACTTGAACAAAAGTAAGATAATGGGGATTAATGTGGAAAGTGCTCAGGTCATCCAAGCGGCTGCAAAGTTAGGATGTCTCGTTCTTAAGTGTCCTTTCTACTATCTTGGGACTAGAGTGGGAGGTTCTATGACACGTGTTCAAGCATGGCAAGAGATAGTTGAAAAAGTGAAGTCTCGGCTTTCCAAATGGAAATCCAAAACTTTATCTATTGGTGGTCGTTTAACTTTGTTGAAATCGGTTTTAGGATCTATTCCAGTCTTTCACATGTCTATTTTCAAAGTTCCTTCAAAGGTGCTTCATATCTTGGAGTCTATTAGAAGTCATTTCTTTAATGGCCATGATCCGGGTAGTAAAAAGGCTTCTTGGGTTAAATGGAACAATGTTTTGACAGACAAAAAACGAGGCGGGCTAGGTGTGTCTAGCTTATTTGCGTTAAATAGAGGCTTGATGATTAAGTGGGTTTGGAAGTTTCTCTCGCAAAAAGACTCTCTTTGGACTAAAGTTATTGTGGCTATTCACGGTGTGGGTGGTAAAATTCATTCGGAATGGACTTCTACTGGCAAATCATGTTGGCTTTCGATTTTGAGTGAAGTTCGATCTCTCCAAAGAAAAGGTATGTACGTTTTTGATTATCTGACTCATAAGATGGGAAACGGGGAGTCCACCAAATTCTGGTTGGATCATTGGCATACTAGGGGCATTTTTAAAGACATTTTTCCCAGATTATACGCGCTTGAATCCTCAAAGGATGTTACTGTTAGTTCCAAGATAGGCGACACGAGTTTGGTCTGCTCCTTCCGTCGAATTCCTAGAGGGGGTATCGAGCAAAATCAATTCGACAGCTTGGTAGAATTGGTTCGTTCTGTCACTATCGTGCCTTCGGCTGACAGATGGAATTGGAATCTGGAGAGTACGGGTATATTTTCGGTGGCCTCTGCTCGTAGACGTATCGATGAGATATGCCTTCCGAATATTGGAGAAGAAACTAGATGGGTAAAGTGTGTCCCGATAAAAATCAACGTTCTTGCCTGGAAAATCAAGACCGATGCTTTACCTACCCGGTTCAACATTTCTCGTAGAGGTATTGACATTCAGGATATGTCGTGTCCCATTTGTGATAATGCTATTGAATCGACGGACCATTTGTTCTTTAGGTGTGGATTGGTTCGGGACATTGCTAATAAGGTTTTGAGCTGGTGGAATTTGGATCACGCAAACTTGAACTCATATGCAGAATGGAAGTCTTGGCTTGTTTCAATTCGTATGGATTCCAAACTCAAAAAGATGTTCGAAGGAGTTTGGTACTCCATTTGGTGGTACGTTTGGATCTATCGAAACAAGCTCATATTTGTCGAGAGAAAACCTTCGAAGTCGATGCTTATTGATAATGTCATTGCTAGTTCTTTTTATTGGTGTAAGTATAGATCTAAAGCCTCATTCGGATGGAACGAATGGCTCAAAAACCCCTATATTATTGTTTTGTAATCTAGCTCCTTGCTAGTTTTTGTTTCTAATAAAATCGCCGTTCCAAAAAAAATACTTAAGTACATTGCTACTTGTAAGCATTCTAAGAGAGTAGGAAAGTAAATAAATCGCTATTTGCTTTCTACTGGTGATGTAACACTTATAATGTTGACAAATCCAGTGGGAGTTTTGCGTTTTATTACTGAAAATACATTCATCTAATGTTGTCAATTTCAGTGGGAGCTACAAGATTTATTTCTTTGGTAGTTGCCCATATTATTTCTAGCTTGCTTTGAAATAATTCATTACTTTCTGAATATGAACGACCGTAGTTTAAGGAAAATTGCATTTTATTTTATAGATAACTCGTTGCCTTTCCGATGTTACTTTCCGAAACGTTATCTATAGAATAATAATCCACAATTCCTTATTAAACGTTATGATTCAAAATCTACTTGTAATATCTATGACACTATCATATTGTTTATACTTTCGAGCGCATGTCGTATTGTATTAATTAATGTTGTCTCGTACACAAATGGGAGAAATCTTAAGTGTGTGCAAGGAACAACATATAACGATATGATCATTGGTTCCTTTTAACTGCAAGGTAAGAAAGCTAATAAATCTACTAAGACTTAAACATACGTGATGTTTGTTGCCCTATTACATTTAGGTGTCAAGATATAATGTAAAGTTACTTCAACATTTTGACTACATGCTTTAGTCAATATAATTATGGTTAAACTATATGAACATAATTATGAAGTATTAAATTAACTTGAAATTACTATTGAACTCAAGAGTTTGCGTTCATAATTACTTTAGTTAGAATAATTATATTCATGTTAAGACATAATTATAAAGTCTTTGAATTTATCAATGACTCATAACATAAAGTAAGTAGTAAAATTGTTATGTCTTCTTGATTAACACAAGAACAATAAGGTCCTTGAATTATTTAAAGACTTATAACGTATACTTGAAATGTTCTATTTTCTTGAAACACATGAACATAGAGTTATGTACTATTCATAGATATATACGTTATGGCATGCAATTGGTTTTAAAATACTTTGTACTCAATTTGGCTTGACCCAATTGGTGAGTATTTGATCCAAAGAGAATTAAGTTATCAAAGGAATTCTGATGAAGTCTTACAATTTCAATATACATAAAATACTGAATTATTATGGTATGTCTAATGTGCTGAAACAAACTATATTCATATTGTTTGATTTCTGATAACTTGAATGGCTCTACCTCCAAATCGATCAAGGTTAAAATTTTATGTGTGTCATGGATACACTCAGTATAATTTCAACCTAGAAGGTATTCAAGACATTATCTATTTATGGATTAGGATAAATCCCATTATGTCTTGATTAAAGTTCTAAAATTTGTTAATATCTTATGAAGAATATTATTAATAAGCTAGAGATGAGAACTGTAAAATGTATTTTGTTATCCCAATTAAGAATAATTTATTGTTGCTTAAATACTTAGTATTTAGAGAAGTATCTCTTCTTACAAAAGTAAGTGGGAGTATCTATAAATCTTGGAAATATTCAAGAACAAAATACATAATCTTCTGAATTCACTTGTTGATGCCATACTAAGGTTAAACATGAAAATGTCAAACAAAAGTATAATGCAACTCTCATTCATAAATCCGTAAGGATGCCTCATCAATGAAGTGATATTTTTATCAATGCTGAGGAATATTAGTTAAAGGGTTATTATAAACTTGCTAACTAATAAGATGAATTATCACATCTTGAATCTGATAAATATCTTAAAACTATGAATGACAAGATGCAGTCCTTAAAAAACAATCAAAGTTTTGAGCTTAATTGATCTTTAACCATACAGTAAAATGTGAGGTTAAAATGAGTTTCTTTTGAAGAAAGGTTCATAAATACAAAATTGTATATATGTTAATGCCTGACTGATGACAAGAGTTTTTAATCTTACTCAAGCAATTGACTATGATTAAATGTTTCTTTTCTACACGCATTAATTATATAAAGATAACAAATTGTCATACAGGTTTTCTTGAAATCTGACATATGACGAATTAAGAATCATAACTCTTTCCTTAATGATTACCTTGCTAGCACGATGTGTAATCAAAAGGGTTATGAGTCTATATTTGTAATATGACAATTAAGTTTTATAACTCTTTTCTTTATGATTACCTTTTGCGAGGACGGTGTGTAATCAAAAGGTTATGAGTTTAAAATAATCTTTATAAAGTATACAAGATAAAAGAATCCAAGTGTGAATTAGATCATGCATCTAAGAGCTGAGATCTTAAGTTTAATTATAATATGATTTCTGATTAAATTAAGATAACTCCCGAGTACACCTGACATCAAGTGGGAGCACTATGTTTTTCCTTAAAATTCATATATTGTGTAACATATTGAAAGCATCATTCCATCTAAGATAGATGTTAATCCTTAAGGTTGGAATGAAACTTCACTTGGGAATTTAGGAAATAAAACAAACGACCCTGGAATAAATGTTTAATGAAATAAACATATGCGGAAATTAAGTCCAACACAATGCAATACATCATTGAAGCAAGGTGAAAAGTAGACTTTCTAAATGGAAGATGAAAGCGCTATCAATTGGTGGAAGGTTAACGTTGCTCAAGTCGGTTTTAGGATCGATGCCAATTTTCCATATGTCTATTTTCAAAGTCCCCTTAAGCGTACTGTGTACGTTAGAATCAATCCGTATCCATTTTTTTAAGGGACAAGATCTTAATAGCAAGAAAGCTTCATGGGTAAATTGGAAAAAAATGTTGGCTCCTAAAGGAAAAGGGGGCCTTGGTGTTTCAAGTTTATACGCTTTGAATAGAGGTTTAATGTTTAAATGGATGTGGAGGTTTTATACGCAAAATACATCATTATAGGTGCGGGTGATTAAGGCAATTCATAGGGACGATGGTAAAGTGGGCGGTTACGTGAAAGATGGTACGAAGTCTTGTTGGTTGAGTATTGTGAATGAACTCAATATTTTGAAAAATAAAGGTATTAACTTACTCGACTTTTTGTATGTTAAATTGGGAAATAGTGATAAAACTGCTTTCTGGGAGGATCGTTGGATTGAAGGTTTGGCTCTTAAAACTAGGTATCCGCGTTTATTCAACCTTGAGACCTGCAAATCTATTACGGTTAGTATGAAACTTGCGCAGCCCGGTTTGGGGGATTCGTTTCGTAGAACTCCGAGGGGTGGAGTAGAGCAGGCTCTATTTGATGAGCTATCAGCTTTATTACAGAATGTTACTATATCTACTATATCTGATAGATGGAACTAGGCTTTGGAGAGTTCAGGTGATTTTCCAATTGCGTCGGTTAGAAAGACTATTGATGACAAATTGCTTCAGGAGGTTGATTCTAAAACTCGATGGATAAAATATGTGCCCATTAAGGTGAACGTGCATGCTTGGAAGGTGAAGACGGACTCACTGCTAACGTGCATGCTTAGAAAGGCTATTGATGACAAATTGCTTCCGGAGGTTGATTCTAAAACTCGATGGATAAAATATGTGCCCATTAAGGTGAACGTGCATACTATGCATGGAAGGTGAAGACGGACTCGCTGCCAACCTCCAAATTATAAAGAGCAGCTCCATAACTATATCTTAGATAAAGTACACGATAAACACTATTACCCCACCTCTGCAGATCGGTGAACAAGAAAAGTACAACATACCATCTGTTTATTGGTTGCATGATC
>BQNB010093338.1:0-26392 GCA_026074375.1 Tanacetum coccineum | reverse complement strand
GCAACTACCCAACAACTCGTAACTGAATTTCCCGCCAAAATCCCACACAAACCCAACTCTAAATTTCCCACCCCCGCTCCTTTTTAAGACCCAAATCCGTTCATACTCTCTCCCCAATCAACAACCAACACGTGTAATCACATGATTGGCCAGGACACATCATTCAATTGATCAAACGGCTTATATTCACTCACAAAGGATCGACGAATGAGATTAAATGGACCATTCTAGAAATCCTTCCCTCTCTTCACCTCTCCTCTATAAATAGAAGGCTAGGACATCACTTTTAGTTGTTGTTTTGTTTTTAAATTTCTTTTGTGTATTTCTTTCAAAATTAAGCAATTTCTTTTAAGCTTTTAGTTAATAAGCTCTTAAGCTTTTGTAACCTTCTCTTACATCTTGTACTCTTTCATTTGTGAAATACATTCAGTTTACAAACCTATTGTGTTTTCTTTCTTCCTTTTCAAATCGATTTTATTCAATAAGCTCTTAATAAGCTAAATTTAGCTTATTACTGTTCATAAGCTTTAAAGCTAGTTTAAACTTGCATTCAGTAATTCTTCTACTCACTTTCATCATTTACATCAAAACATCATGATTACTTAAGTGTTTTGAGTTCATTTTCAAGCAATAAGGTGAAATAAGCTCTTTAACAGCTTATTGAGTTTTAAGCTGTGGTTTAGAGGCAAGGTGCCAATAGGATCACCTAGACTCTTCACTTGGATGTCTAGGTGAAGAAGAATCTTCAAAATTCAGGTTTTCCTTCCTATATTTCTTTTTAGCTAAATCATAGCTTATCTCAATTTGCTTATTGTTCTAAATTTTTGCATTTAAATCCTGTCATTAGTTTACTTAGTTCAAAATTGAACTAGCTTTAGTCTTTTATATCTTTAAATCAAGCTAGATTTCATTTTTACTTTTTATCTTAGCTAGTAGTGTAATAAGCTTCACTGAAGAAGTAGCTTATTTTTACCTATAAGCTATAGGTTTTATAGCTTATACAGCTCTATTAGGTCATATTAAATAGGAGTAGATAAAAAGTTCAGGTTGATTTAGCTTTTATATAGATTTTAAGTGCATATTCTCTTTGACAGTTTACTTAAGGTAGTGTTTGGATTTAGTGAGATTGACTTGTTAAAGTCAATCTAAACCTGTCATAGCATTTCACTTAGCTAAGTTTAGTCATATAGCAAGATTTAAAACAGGTTTTAGAGTTTAGTTGGTTGAATTACCAAGTTTAGCATTTAAAATCCTTTTCCCAGCACCAGGGCAAATTTAAGTTGTAATAGGTTTAGATTTTAGGTTTTTTAAAGCAACTTAGAGTTCAAGGTTGGTTTGTGTTCATTTAGGATCATTTTAGTATAGAGTTCATTCCCAAATTTTAGCCTGCATTTCAGCTTCATACCAAGTGCATCAGCATTTCATTGCATCAGCAACCAACAGCTTTTAAAACAGTTTTCTTTTAAATACTCTTCTTGTTTTCTTATTTTTAGTTTAAATTGTTAGAAAACTTTTATCTAGTTTTGATTAATAAACATAGTCTAGCTTAGATTCAACATTTAAACTTTTAAGGTTCACAAATAAGCTTTGTAGCTTTGTAGCAAAAGCTTATTTCAGAATTGAGCAAGAACTAGCACTTTTTCATTTCTATTTACTTGTAATCTTTGTTAAACCTTAGCCTTTTTCTTTTTAAAATCCTTTAGTTTACATCTTAAGCTACATTAAGATTCTTTTGTTTCAAAGTTTCACCTAGAAATAAGCTAGTTAGAAGCCAAAATCCAAAAAGTCCTCTTAACCTCACTTTCTGTAACAGTTTCTTATTAGCTTATTTTCTAGCTTATTCACTTGTCAAAAGTTAGAAGTCCTTTTATTAAAGTTGTTAAGAATAAGCTGTTCTTCAACTTTGTAGTTTTAAGTTTTTGCTGAATCTTATTTTTCAATAAGCCAAAAATAAGCACAAGCGTAGGGTCTGTTTAGTTCTTTTTCCATAGTTCAGGGTTATCTGTTTCTACTAAGGTGTAAATTTTAACAAGTTAGCCCGCTTACCCTCTACTTTCATTTCTTTCAATTCCTACCCTGTTTTTCTTAGAATAATAAAAAGTTTAATATTTTTAGATTTTAGTTTTAATGAATTAGGGTTTATCTTTTAATTGATCAAATTAGGTTGCAATTAGAGTTTAAAAATTGGGGCTTTTCATCCCATTGTATTTCTGCATATTTGAAGTTTATAAAAACCATTTTTCTATATTTTTCTTATTAAAGTTGTATTTTCTAGAAATTAAAATAGATTTTAGTGATTACTTTTTCTTAGATAAATCATAAAAAATAGAAAAATAGTTGAAAAATTAAAATTCTTTTTCCTAAAATTTTCATTTTAAATTTGTGATTTTTAGGTATAAAATTTGTTAAAAGTTGTGCTTTAGATTTTAAATTTCAGTTTTAGCTCGCGTTTATTACGTTCCGTGCATTTGAATTTTGTGCTAGTTAATTGTTTTTAATTCATGCTATTATATTTTGTAGTTTAATCAAAAATTCAAAAATCCCTTTATCATTCTTAGCTCGATTCCGAATTATTCCTAAATTCTCAATTCACGATTTCGTTGGGACACGACCCGAGGAAAAGTACTTCCCGGATAAAAAATATACAAATTGTGTTTTCTTTAGTGAGATTTTTACCTTATATTTCTCTTGTTTGAGAAGTATTTTGGAAAGAATTCTTACGGGATTAATACTATATAAGTATATTAAATTTGTTTTACCGCAACCAAATTTTGGCGCCGTTGCCGGGGAAGTCGTGAACGATTGTTGAAGAGTATTCGTTGAAGTAGAGTTTCGAAGATCCTTCCTTTGGAAGTTATTTTGCTATTTTTCTATAAAAATATAAAAAGTTCATTAATTCGATTCCTATCGAATTAAGATCTAAGATATGGCTTGCATTAATCAGTTCATCAGTCCTATAACATAGCATGTTTATTAATAATCCGAAATATTGGCATCACTTGGAACTCAATAGTGACCTTACCAAATCTAAATGCAGTAATTTAAATGTCTTCTTCCTTAATGCATACTGGTGATATCCTGATCACAGGTCGATCTTAGAATACATGCTAGAACCTTGCAGTTTGCAAATAAATTGACAATTCTCGGAAGAGGATAACGAATTGCATGTGAGGTTTTTATAGTGGGTTTTGTAGCTCTTAAAACAAGGATTAAGAATATATAATTTGATTCTATTGCATTTTGGAAAATAAGCCAAAAAAGTGTGGTGTTTGGGTGGCCCGTCGAAGAGAGCTAGGGAGGAGGAGGAGAAGGAGATTTTGTTTTTGTAAAAATTATAAATGTGCATATGGTGGGGTATTTATAGAAAGAAACTTTGGCATTTTGGCAATTTAGGTCCCTCCATCCTTAATTCCTTTTAAAATTAGTACAAAGCATTTATTTTGTAAGTAAAATCAGCCAAAAACTTGGGTCACACAACGTTAACAAATATTTTAAATTTGTCCCACTAATTCTACTTTAAAATGTTTAAATAAAATGTTAAACCTCGTAAAACACGACCTTTAAACACGATTTTTTCAAAAACTCAGGGAAACGTCGTGAAATATAAAAATAACATATTTACGCTCTCAGTGCAACAATATAAATTTTTCTAACTTTCTAGACGCTAAAAACAAATAGAAACTCAATCACGGCATGAAATTACCGTATAAATGGAAATTATCATCAAACCTTATATATTATAAACGACTATAACTATTTACGTAGCAAAAATAATTATCGTAGCTTGGGATAAATGTTGACCTGAAACTCGGGTTGTTAAATTCTCCCCTCCTTTAGGGAGCGTCGTCCCGGTGCTCAGTTTGACTTATCCGCTTTCCTCGCTTCGTCCTTACTTGTAAAGATATGTGGGTACTTTTTCTTAATCTGATCCTCACGTTCCCAAGTAAATTCTGGACCTCTTTGCGAATCCTAATGAACTTTAACGATAGGTATCCTACTTTGTTTAAGTCGCTTAACTTCTCTATCAACAACTTCCACTGGCTCTTCCATCATATGCAACTTATCATCAAGTTGTATCATAGCTCGGGATAAATGTTGACCTTTAGTTGAGACACGCCCTTGTCATTCGCACCCGTGGCAACATTCTTCTCTTTACAGTACCTTGCCTTGTGCCCACCCTTTCCACACTTGTGACACTTGATAGTACACTGGACAACATGACGAGTAAAACATCATTCACACAAAGGAAGTGATCCATAAGACACCTTTCCGTTAGTAGGAGCGGTAACCATGGCTTACGCATTCCTTTACTTTTAGTTATTCTGCAAAATTTGGCGTGAGTTATCCCTATGATTGCCTTTACCACTACTATTTCCACTTTGAAAGATCTCCCACTTTCGCTTCTTTCCTTCCAGGATTCTTTCATCTCTAGCTTGCGATTATTGTTCCATCAGCTTATGTGCCATACGCACAGCTTCGTTCAGGTTAGCCAGCTTAGAAGAAGTAACTTCACCTTTGATGTTATCAGTTAATCCCCGAATGTAATCATTAACTTTCACTCTTTTTGGTTTAACCATTCTCGGACACATCAATGCTAATTCATTGAACCTCTGAGTATAAGCCATAATGTTATACTCCTTGACCTTTAAGTTCCACAGTTCGTGCTTCATTCTTTGAACTTCTTCTATCAGACAAAACTCTGCAGTCATCAACTGTTTCATCTCAGTCTAATACATTTGGTTCACAGTCTCGAAACCCATGGTTGCAACCTTAGCATTCCACCAAGTCAAAGCAGGTCCTTGTAATGTTGCGGGAGCAAACCTAACCTTCTTGCCCTTTGCACATTCACTGATTCCAAAAACACTCTCAGTTTTCTCGAACCATCTTCGCAACTCAACAGCTCCCTCAGTGTAGTGAAAAGCAGTAGGATTACACTTCATAAACCCAGCAAAAGTGCACTCACGAATAGCAGGTGCGGCATCCTAACCCCTAATTAGTCTAGATACTCTAGCATCATTTCCAGCATTCGCATATCTAGCTCGCTCAGCGGCAATGGCAGCTTAAGTCAAAGGTGCAGACATTAGAGGCATGATTCTATCACGTCACACAAAAAACAATCTGATAAGCGTTCATAACATGATATACTCATAACATGGTACAATGACAAATCAGTCACAACAACAGTCACACAACATTAAGTAGTAATCAAAATATAGTCATTCATTTTTCATTACAAAAGAGTTAATACATAGTCACAGTGTTTCATAAAATGATACAAATCGTTACAACAAATAGCACTAATTCTACTAACTAATGATTCAGTTTAGTGATTATAAAAATAAAGATACTACTAATGAATCTAAACTACTAAGCATCATGAGGAGATCCCCGCGGCTCAGACGAAGGACTCTTCTTTCCAACACAATCGAATGCAGACTTGATGCTATTGGTTCTCGGTCTTTCCTCAAACGCAGTTGGAACATCGATGGCTTCATTCAGTCTTTCTTCAAACACAAATCCTCTATGAATCATCTCTTGATAGAACTCATGAGCTCGAACTCTAGTCCAATAGAGATCTCTCTCGACTCGTTCGTTCTGCATACGAAGGAATGTGTTGCTAAACCTTGCTTCTTCAAGTTCCTTCTTCAACTTCTTACACTCAACTTTTTCTTCAGCATTGCCAAGTTTTTCAACCAGCTTTTCCATTGCAGCCGTTCCTTACTCCACACTAGAACGCACTTCACTACCAATGCATGCACCGTCTCACGACCACATAGTCGTCTTGAAAGAGAAGCCATCCAACCAGAAAAGAGAGTTAATGCCCCTCCTCATGAGACCAGGCAATAGACCATCACTGTCCTCTCGTAGAAAAGGAGTAGTAGACGATTCACCTACCTTATGGACGCTAGCAGGAACAGTCTCATCCTCGTGCTCAATCGGGTTCTCAACCTCGATCACATCCTTAGGTTCTGACTCAGAAGCAGGTGGCAGAGGGTTAAGAGGATCCACCTCTTCATAAGGATATGTCAACTCTAGCTCATTCTCATCTTCCTCGATGTCGACTTCCATATCATCTTCTTCTTCTTGGTGTTCTTCTTCTTCCTCAAATTATTCTTCTTCTAGGTCCTCATCTTCATCCTCTAAGACAGGCTCGAGAACAATAGGAACATCAACGTGTTGATTCGGCTCAACAACGGGTACATCATCTACATGATCGGGAGGAATTACGTTCACCATGATAATCTAGAAAATATCATACAATACTTACTTAATAGCGTATCACTTCTTAATATTATTGGAACACTATTACCAAAATAACGGCTCGCATAAAAGTGCAACAATAAAAATTCACAATTCATAACATTCTTTTTCCGTATATACGTTAATTATATTTCAAACATATATAATAATTGTTATCACATAACCACATACCATTCTATGCATACGACACATGCATAAATGTACCAATACATAACACTTTATGCATCCAACATATGCATAAATATATCCATACTCAACCATTTATACATACAACACATACGTAAATATACCTATACCTAACAATTAATAAATTTACCTTTTCTTTCTATATGTAACCAACGGCAATGAGGAGTCTCGGCGTGCGTGTAGAAGCGTTATATTTTAGGTTTTCAAAAAGACTTAACCTAGTTCTCTATAACCTTAGGCTCTTGATACCACTCTGTAACACCCTCATCCATCGAACGTTGGATTGCGCAGCGGAATTAGCAATTTGGATGTTACTAAATAGCACCATTCACCAAGACAATAGAAAATGACCCAAAAAATACGTTTAACAAACATGTGTTCCATTATTAATCAGAGATAAAAACGCGTTTAGGTCCCCACATAATCGCAAACACAACCATTACATCATTTGAAAATCTATTGTTTCAAAATAAAGACATTGTTTTAGAACAACATAAGACATTGTTTTTGAAAGATCAAAACACACAAGTAGACTTTCATCAAATCCATCACATGCACGACACCTCCACGCCATCGTTGCCTTCATCCTTGGTTACCTGAGATAAACATGTTTAAAATGTTAACAACAATGTTGAGTGAAATTCCTAGAATTTAAAATAATTAATAAGCAATAATCTTTGAACACATAATTAGTTCTCGGGAAAACAATGCAACAGATGCAATGTATAGCAACTTCTTTTCTTTCACGCAATAAGCTCATGACACCGAACGTTAACATTACATATGGAATTTTGTATGTTAGTGTGCCCCAAAATAAGGTATTATTGTCATATACCTACTACTTTCTAAATACAAAATGTCTGTTTGACAGGGTGGTCACAAGGATTCAGACCCCGGACAGGGTTGTCAAACCCAATAGATCTATTTAATGCATTAGCGTTCACCTTACAAGGCAATTAACAGTTCATGAAATAAGGACTTCGACAATAGCTACTTATGCGGAAACAATCTTGTAATCGGGTCCAGCATACCATAAAATCATATGTGTTCGATTTTAAAAAACAAACATGCATCCCCCTCACGGGTTTAAAAACAATTAAAAGATTTAAATGCAAGATTATGAACTCACCTTAAGCAAAAGATCCAAATCAATCAAATCAACAAGTGCAAATAGCTTCACGTTCTAACCGTGACCTATGTAATACATATATAGTTGTATGTGACTAAAAGTATATTAAATCATATAATATATACTTGCTTGTATTTATGTGTATATATATATATATATAATAGGTATATATATAAATATATATATATACATATATAATATATATATATATATATTATCACGTATATACAATCTCCAACTGCGACTCAAAACATTTCACTTTGACGCACTTAACAATGTTACCACATTTTTCCATAAAGTTTCCATTTTTAAAAAGTTACCGAAAGTAAGGATAATACAAGGGTTAAGTCCAAAAGTTGGTAACGAACTTTCAGAAAAACCTGCCTTAGGTCATGAACTTGGGAAAATACTAATATAAGTGACAAACTTTTAAAATAGTGTTCAATATAGGTAATAACGTTCATATTTTGGAAGGGTTACCGGTTGATACCGGGTAACCTTCCACGTCATAATTTTTTTTCGATTAATCAATTAACCCGACCCACCCTTTTCTCCCCTTTTCTTATTAACACTGACTCCATATTTCATCATCAATTAACTAATATTACAAACCCTTTGTTCATTATTGACTTGATTCAAAAGTTTACATAAGTTTGACTTTTAAAAGTCAAACTTCGTAGTTGACTTTTTACCCCAAAAATACCCAAACTTGACTCGGTCGTAAAACGTTCGTTATTAAGAGTTACGTGATGATCCACCTAGAGAAACGGAGCTTAGGGCGAACAATATCACTTGACAATATCAAAAATAACTTTAAAAAATTTCCCGACTCGCTATGGTCAAGTCAACCTTTCTGGTCAAACATGGTCAACCCAAAACCTATGAAAATGACATTTTTGACATAATTTGACTATCAAAATACGCTTATCTAGTCTATATAATTATACCAAAACCATCAAACTTTGGTCAAATGACTAAACACACTTTTAATATTTTTTGCACTTGAATCATCTAGCAATAATCATAATACACGCAATATCCACAATTAAATCACTTTAATCAAACAAGAAACACAACTAAAAGCTTACAATGCTATCAAGAAAATTAAACTATGGCTTCCCCTTGGTGCTTAGAATTGGACGAAACCCAACAAACCAAACCAAACCCTTTTTCAATCAACCAACACCAAAATAAAAACAATCTAACTAATGTAAACACTCCCTTATACACGAAACTAGTAAGAACTAACCAAAAATTCAACTTCTTCAAATCTTATTGCATGTGAGGTTTTTATAGTAGGTTTTTGTAGCTCTTGAAACAAGGATTAAGAATATATAATTTGATTGTATTGCATGTCAGAAAATAAGCCAGAAAAGTGTGTTGTTTGGGTGGCCGGTAGAAGAGAGCTAGGGAGGAGGAGGAAGAGATTTTGTTTTTGTAAAAATTATAAATGTGCATATGGTGGGGTATTTATAGAAAGAAACTTTGGCATTTTGGAAATTTAGGTCCTTCCATCCTTAAGTCCTTTTAAAATTAGTACAAAGCATTTATTTTGTAAGTAAAATCGGCCAAAAACTCGATCACACCGCGTTAACAAATATTTTAATTCCGTCCCACTATTTTACTGTAAAATGTTTAAATAAAACATTAAACCTCGTAAAACATGACCTTTAAACACGGTTTTTAAAAAAACTCAGGGAAACGTCGTGAAATATAAAAATAACATATTTACGCTCTCGGTGCAACAATATAAATTTTTCTAACTTTCCAGACGCTAAAAACAAATAGAAACTCAATCACGGCATGAAATTACCCTATAAATAGAAATTCTCATTAAACCTTATATAGTATAAACGACTATAACTATTTACGTAGCAAAAATAATTATCGTAGCTAGGGATAAACGTTGACCTGAAACTCGGGTTGTTACACATTATTATAGTAGACCAAGGTTGCTATGAAAAGAGGGGTATGGAGCTCACGAAGAAGGTTGCGAATCCAAAATGTCTTAGCTACAGCATTCGCAACCCCCCAATATTTAGCGTTAGCACTAGAACGAGACAACGTGTCTTGGCGTTTGGAAGACCACGTCAGGAGGTTGTCACCAAGAGAAATACATTATCCAGAAGTAGACCGGCGCGTAGCCGGACAACCTGCCCAGTCAGCATCAGAGTAGGCAATAAGCTATGATGTAATAGATCGAAATAGCTGTAATCCAAGATCAGTGGTTCCTCAAAGATAACGGAGAACACGTTTCATAGCATTAAGGTGTGGCTCTCGAGGATCATGTATGTAAAGACATAATTGTTGAACTGCATATGACAAATTAGGTCGGGTAAAGGTGAGGTACTAAAGTGCTCCGGCAAGGCTGCGATATAAAGTAAGATCAGTGATCGGTGATCCTTCAAGTCCAAGCTTCTGTTCGGTATCAACTGGGGTCCTACAAGGGTTACAATTGAGCATTTGTGCCCGCTCAAGAATCTCAGTAGCATATTTCTTCTGAGACAAGAATATGCCAGAGGTAGTACGCATGGCAAATATACCTAGAAAATAGTTGAGTGGACCAAGGTTTTTCATAGCAAATTCCGCATGTAGCGAAGAGATGATATGTTGCATGAGTGGAGTAGAAGAAGCTGTAAGAATGATATCATCTACATATAGTAGTAAGTAAGCTGTGTCTAACCCCTTATGAAAGATGAAAAGAGACGAGTCGGTTTTGCTGTGATAGAAACCGGCTTGAATAGCATAGCTGGAAAATCGCTGAAACTAAGCTCGAGGGGCCTGCTTAAGGCCATAAAAAGTGACTTTTACAGAAGGCAAACATAATCCGAATGAGCTGAATTAGTAAATCCTAGTGGCTGGTGTATGTAAACCGTCTCTGTAACAATTTCACTACAAAGTAAAACTGAAACAATTTCAAGTGAATACCAAGTTTTTAAACACTCTCCCTCCTGAGTAGAGCAAATTTGTGACTAATGTCAAACTGGTTCGGGATTTGCACAAAACTAACATTGCTCAGCTTCATGCTTACTTGGGACAACACGAATTTTATGCAAATGAAGTTCATTTAATGCATGAACGCAGCTCAGATCCCCTTGCTTTAGTTGCAACTCATCGAATGATAGTCTCCTTATCAAAATCATCAGAACTCATACCAAAACTCTCAATTTCAACCACAAGTTTCACTATACCAGTCTCTACAGTATGGATCACCTTATTAGTCTCAACACTACTCAACCAATTAATCTTTAACACCTCTTTCAATCACTTATCCATCCAATGATTATCAATCATCAGTTTACAATGTTTATTCTCCAACACCATCCATCCGTCAATTGGAATATGCTCCCACAGTTAACCAACAACCATAACAACCTGAATTTTTCCAACTAGACATAGGTCTAAATGTTCCAGTGTTTAAGCAAGGTGACGATCCCATTGATGCCATCAACCATATGATGTTATTCTTGTCAGCTGTTGTCACATCTTGCTATCCTACTACCAATAATCAGCTGAGAAATTCATCTAACCCTAGACAACAAGCTACCATTAATGATGGAAGAGTGACTTTACAACTAGTTTAGGGGTGACAAATTTCTTTTACCATGGGTACAACTAGGACCTATAATCCAAGAGCAAGTGGAAGCAATTCTGGGAAACAAAGGACTGTTATTTGTTACAACTACAAAGGGGAAGGGCACATGTCCAAACAGTGCACTAAACCTAAAAGGAAACGGGATGATTCATGGTTTAAGGATAAAGTGTTGCTGGTACAAACTCAAGCAAATAGTCAAATTCTTCATGAAGAAGAGCTAGCATTTTTGGCAGATCCAAGAATTGCAGAAGGTCAAGCAACACAGACTGTCATTACCCACAATGCCGCTTATCAAGTTGATGATTTAGATGCTTATGACTCTGATTGTGATGAACTCAACACTGCCAAAGTTACTCTCATGGAGGATTTATCTCATTATGGTTCAGATGATCTCACTGAGATACACAATCCTGATAATGTGGATAACATTATGAATAATCAAGGTGTGTAGGTGATGCCGTCTTCTGAACAGTCTAGTGTTGTGAATCATTCAGATACTAAAATAACTAGTGATAGCAATATCATTCCTTATTCTCAGTATGTGAAAGACACACAACAGGCATCTGTTCAGAATTCTAACTCCTTTGCACAACAAGATGCACTAATATTATCTGTGATTAAACAACTAAAACCCCATGTAATTAATTGCACCAAGATTAATCTAGACAATAAAAGGGTCAATGATACTTTAACTACTGAGCTTTAAAGATATAAAGAGCAAGTTAAATTATTGAAAAAAGCACAAAATATTAAGGTAACAAGTCGAGATAATTTTTCAGAATAACATAAACAGAATGCCGAGATTGATCATCTTAAACAAACTCTTTCTGAACAATTACGAGAAAAAGAATCTTTAATGAAAATAGTTACTGTTCTCAAAAATGATTTTAAGAAAGAAGAATCTAGAAACATTGATAGAGAAATTGCTTTAGAAAACAAGATCAAACTTCTTGATAATATTGTTTACAAAAGACATCAATCAACGCAAACTGTTTGTATGTTGACAAAACCAAAGTTTTTCTATAACCATTCCACTAAACAAGCTCTAGGTTTTCAAAATCCTTTCTATTTGAAGAAAGCTCAGCAGTTGGAACCAAAGCTTTATGATGGTAATGTCAATCAGAACACTTATGCTATTGTGATTCCTGACTCAGAAGAGACCCTAATGCTTGCTGAAGAAAGTCGTTCAAAAATAATTTTAAAACAACAGGATCCAATGGTTTTAGAAAAGAAAGTTAATACTAAACCAGTTGATTATGCTGCTCTTAACAAACTTTCTCATGATTTTAAAAAATGATTTGTTCCACAAACTGAATTATCTGCTAAACAAGCCTTTTGGTCTCAGAATTCTATGAATTCTTCAGATCCTAGTTCTTCTTGTACACCCACCAAAGTCGAGGTTCCAAAAGAACTTCCTAAAGTAAGCATGGTTAATACAAGTTTGAAGAAATTTAAACACTATCTTACTGGCTGTGACATGGTTGTTAAGGAAAGAACCACGACTACAACTATCATTGAGGGCACGTGGGGGTTTGAACATACAAAAGCTTGTTTTACGGATGAAATTATTTTATTTGTAAAAACACTCAAGGACATATTCAATAACATCAATCAATATTTAATTGATGAACTTACTGAAGGCCAAATTTTTTTTAACCAAATGAAACAGGCCGTTGAACAACATCGTTTAAAGTCAAAAACTTTTGAAGTTAAAATGAATCAAGTTTTAAATAAGAACGAACGACTCTTGGAACAAGTCATTAACAAAGATATTGTGAATTCTTCTATGGATAATGCTTTTATGAATGTGCATGAATGTAAAAAGTGTCACAAACTCGAGACTGAGCTTCTCAACAAGAAAGATTTCATTGAAAAAGAAACTTACGATAAACTTTTTAGAAGTTATACAACTCTTAAAAACATTGCATTTCTTTAGAAGTTGATACTCAACTTAATCAGGAAAATTTTCAAATGGACAATTCTGGTTCAAATCAAAATGCTCCAAATTTTGATTAATATTTTGAATTAAATGAATTGAAAGCTCAGTCTCAAGAGAAAGACACAGTCATAAAGAAGTTAAAAGAGAGAATTAAATATTTAAGTGGAAATATGATTGAAGAAAATGTCTAGAAAGACATTGATGAGATTGAAACTATCAATATTGAGCTAGAGCATAATGTGGCAAAATTGATTTCTAAAAATGAAAATTTAAGAAACGAATGCGAGCATTTGAAGTCAATTTTCAAAAATCAATTTGATTCAATTAAAAAGACACGTGTTCAATCAAAATCACATTGTGACTCTCTAATTGCTCAAATCAATGCAAAATCTGTTGAAAATTCATATTTAAATGCTCAACTTTAAGAAAATGTTTTCACATTAACGGCATTGAAAGATCGATTAAAAAACCTAAAAGGGAAATGTGCTAAAGATTCTGCTGTCTCAAAATCTAATGCCATTACGATTGCTCCATAAATGCTTAAGATTGATGTGCAACCAATAGCCCCTACATTGTTAAACAATAGGACAGCTCACTCTCACTACCTTAAGCATACTGTTGGGAATTAAACTCACTACACTTAGTACTGCCAAGCCAAAGACTTTGTACTGCTTAAGATACAACTGCCAGTACTAACGAGTTAGTACTGCTAGAGTAAGTTAGTACTGTCAGTACTAACTTAACACTACTGAAGAACTTAAGACTGCTACATGAAGAATAAGACTGCTAAAGTGATAAAGACATGTGAAGTGATATGTATTGACTTATTCAGTGTATATTCTATATAGTTAGAAAGATATGAATATAAGATTAGAATTATAGAAGATTTGTAGTTATCTTGTAAAGGACTCATTGGTGTTTAAAACGAGGTCCTAAGGCATTAGGTCACATATCAGTTTTTCATATATGCACAACAGTCATAGACGTTTGATATATAGCTTCAAGGTTGTAAACCCTAGTACTTCTTAGAGTACTCGTATTATTGATAATAATAATATTGGAGCTTTTAAGTTATATCATTGTTCATACAATTTACTATTTCATTAATATTCTTCTAAGTATTAAAGAGTAGATTCCGCATACTCTTTAGTATTCACAAAGTTTCTACCATAGTTGTTTTGGATTTATCCAAAGTAACTTAACATTTACAAGCTAAGGAATCGATCTTAAGTTGGGATCAACAAGTGGTATCAGAGCTTGTGTTCTGAAACTTTGATCTAGAAAAAACTAACAAGAAGAACTCTTTACTCACAAGGAAGAGATGGAACAAGAAACTGCTCAAAACACTACTACTACAAAGTTGCCCATTCTCAAACAGGGTGAATATGATATGTGGAGGCTAAGGATTGAGCAATACTTTCAAATTCAAGACTATGCTCTATGGGATGTCATAGAGAATGGAAATTCATTCAAACCAGCAGCTCAAACAATAACAAATGCTGAAGGTACCTCAACTACTCTAGTACCAGGTCCTGTAACTACTAAAGAAAAGGCTTAAAAGAAGAATGATGTGAAGGTAAGAAGTATGTTGCTGATGGCACTTCCTAATGAACATCTATTGACATTTAATCAGTACAAGGATGCTAAGACTTTGTTTGCTGGTATACAAACAAGATTTGGTGGTAATTATGCCACAAAGAAGACTCATAAGACTCTTCTGAAGCAAATGTATGAGAACTTTACTGCCCCAAGCACAGAGTCTATTGACTCTATTTTTAACAGGCTTTAAAAGATTGTAAGTCAGCTGGCTATCTTGGGTGATAATATTTCACAAGAAGATCTCTATTTGAAATTTTTAAGAAGTCTGCCTTCTGAGGAATAAACTTGATCTAGACACAATAAGCTTTGATGATCTCTACAACAATTTCAAGATTGTTGAACAAAAGGTTAAAAGAACTGCAAGCTCAAGCTCGAGCTCAAGTTCTTAGAACATGGCTTTTGTGTCATCTCCTAGCAGTACTAATGAAGTTAATACTGGTTATGGAGATAGCACTGATAACACTCAAGTTAGTCCTGCTAGCACTCAAGTTAGCATTGCTAGTACACAAGTTAGTACTGCTAACTTAAGTGATGCCACTATTTATGCATTTTTGGCCAATCAAACAAACGGGTCTCAACTTGTACATGAAGACCTTGACCAAATCCATGAAGATGACTTAGAGAAATGGATTTGAAGTGACAGTTAGCATTGATGAGCATGAGGACAAGAAGGTTTTTCCAGAAAACTGGTAGAAAGATCACTATCAATGGGAGTGACACAGCTAGATATGTGTAGGTCCAGCCCTAGATAGATCTTCAAGCATGTTAAGGTTGTAGAGTACTTATGTAATCACAAGAAACTCTAAGAGAGAAATCTGATTATACAGCAACATCTTGAAACCAACTCCATACTTCTTGAATCAGAAATCTGATTATAGCAGGTGAAAGTCTTTGCAGCAACATAAGGAAATTGACAGCATGAACACCAAAAGCAGCAGCCTTCATAAACTCTGAATCAACAACATGAAAACCATCAATTCAGGGTTACATACTATTCTCATCACATCCCATGGTGTGTAAACTCTAGGGAGAGGTGAATCATAGAAAATTAATGGATTTGATGTAGCCTTTACCAAGTAGCCATTAACTCTTGGGCTAGCTAAATCTTTGGTGGAATCATGACATCACCCTAGTAAATTAATAACAAGTCAAATTCATAGAACATGAATCATTGGTGAATTGGAATACCCTAATGGTTTTTGGCAAATCATCATAGCCATAAACGGATTTTATAAGCCTTTACCACATAGCCGTTTGCTTGTGGGCTAGACAATCCTTGGGACCCAGAAAGAGTTACTCCCATGGTGGATTGCAAACCATCTCAACTTATTGGTACTTGAAACATCAGTCAGTTGAGTGACCCTATGATTTGAAGTAAACCATTAAAGCTATATCAATTCATTCTAGTCAAAAGACTGGGAATTGAAACCATATCTCAATTAATTCTAGCCTGATAGGCCTGGTAATTGAGAACCAAAAGTTAATTAATTCTAGCCTTAAAGGCCTGGCAATTAAGAACCATAGGGTGTTGCACCAAAAATATGTCCTTGAAAAATTGTGCCAGAAAACCATGTTCCTAAATTTGATCACATAAAATAGGTTGTACCAAAAAAACCAGTTTAAAAGAATGTGATCCAACCCAACAGCTTCTACCAAAAACCAAGAGTGACCCAAAAAGCAAAAACCATTTACAACAAGCTTTCCAAAATATAGAATGAAACCTAAAAACACAGCAAACAGATAGAAAATATACAAGAGAGTGACAAGATACCAGTATTAAGCAGAAGGAATGCAAGCAGCAATTTGATTCTTGATGAATTGAATCAACTGCTCAGCATAAGTCATATCATTCCCCACACCATCAATTTCAATCTCTAATTTGTGCTTCAGCATCTTCTTCATAAGTTGAATGAAAGTGGATATGACCCATCTGTAAACATATACACCACCTTGCTAGAAATGGTTTCCAATACATGAACATTGGAAAATGGAAATAGTCTCCAACTCCTGATATGCCATTGTGGTTGATCAGACCAAACCAAAGAACCATGTCCACCTTCATGTGATTCAAACAGTACTTGAAGATCACCCCACAGCATCATACCAGCACCAGCAAGTAGATGGTCTTCATAGTACTTAACCACCATCCTATAGAGCTTTAACAAATCTCTGCTCTCTGTCTTTCCAAATCAGCATGCTCTTCTTCAAAGAATCTTTTTGCAGTTTCCTCACCAAGCCTGTCTTCCTCCATCTGCCTAAATGTCCTTCTTTTGACAGGAGGGTCGACTTTCATGATAGGAGATTTGCCCTTGTTTGATGTACCAGCAGGAGTACCAGTAGAAACACCAGAGGAAACACCAGCAGACATACCAGTAGGAAGAGGTTAACCAGTAGGAACCAGTAAAGCTACCAGTAGGAACTCTTGCACCACCAGAAGAAACACTTAACCAACCAGAAAGAATTCTTTATCATCAAAAGAAGGCCACACTGTCCATGAATAACACTTGAAAAAAATGCTAAACCACCCTCATGAATGATGCATTTGCAAAAGGTTAGACCAAAACATACAAAACATATACAATGAAAAGGAAAAATTAACTATCAAAATTAACTAACTACATACCAGGGGTAATAACTAAAACTATCAGTAGAAAAAAAATATTGTAACAATAAAAACTAAGTGGTAAAACAAACGAAAAACCAACTATTTAGAAAATTTTACAACAACAGTCCTCCCCTTGGACTCAAATCCTCCCCTCAAGCCTAGCACTTAGGGATTGAGCATCCCAATGTGGACCACCAAATAATTGAATCTTGGTCCATCAAAGGCTTTGGTCAATAAATCAGCCACATTTTCATCTGTGTGAATCTTAAGCACCTGAATAAGATTTTTCTCATTTGCATCTCTAATAAAATGGTGCCTAATTTCTATGTGCTTTGTTCTTTGGTGAAAAACTGGGTTTTTAACAATGCAGATGGTACTCTGATTATCAATAAAAAAATTTGTGTTCATAAAATTGAACCCATAATCAAGCATTTGATTTTGAATCCAAAGTACCTGACCACAACAGTTAGCAGCTGCAACATATTCTGCTTCAGTTGAAGAAGTAGCCACAATGGTTTGCTTTTTACACTGCCATGAGATCAACCTTCTACCCAGGAACTGACATCCACCAGTTGTGGATTTTCTATCACCATGTGAACCAGCATAGTCACTGTCACTATATGCTTCCAACACAAAAGGAGAATCTCTTGGGTACCATAGACCTAGTTTTGGTTGGCCTTTAAGATACTTAAAGATCTTCTTGACTGCATTCAAATTGGAAGTCAAAGGTGTAACCTGGTGTCTAGAACAAGCACTCACTGCAAACATAATATCAGGCCTTGAAGCTGTCAAATACATGAGGGAACCTATCATGGATCTGTATAAATGAACATTAACAGCATCATCAGGTTCATCCTTGGATTTAGGCTTTGAAGCTTCATAGGGTGTTGTTGCAGTTCTCACACTTTCCATATCAAATTTCTTAAGCATGTCCTGGACATACTTGTCTTGGCTGATAAAGATCCCATCAGGCTTCTGCTTAACTTGCAATCCTAAGAAAAATGTTAACTCACCCATAGCACTCATCTCAAATTCTCCTTTCATCAACACCTCAAATTCATCACACCAGGCCTTCTTTGTAGACCCAAAAATAATGTCATCCACATAGACCTGTACTAGAATTATATCCCTGGAATTCTTCTTAATAAAGAGAGTTTTGTCTATTGTACCTCTTCTGTAATTATGCTTTAACAGAAAAGTAGACAATCTTGCATACCAGGCCCTTGGTGCTTGATGAAGACCATACAAAGCTTTCACAACTTTGTAAACATGCTTAGGGAAATGAGGATCTTCAAATCCCTTAGGTTGAGTAACATAAACTTCTTCGTCAATTTCCCCATAAAGGAAGGCACTCTTCACATCCATTTGATATACCATAAAACCCATATATGAGGCAAATGCTAAGAATAGTCTAATAGCTTCAATTCTAGCAACTGGAGCAAATACCTCATCATAGTCAATGCCCTCCTCTTGCCTATGACCTTGAGCCACCAATCTGGCTTTATTCCTTACTACTATTCCTCTGGCATCTCTTTTGTTCTTCAGAATCCATTTTGTCCCAATAGCAATTTTCCCATCAGGCAAAGGGACAAGCTTCCATACCTTCTGATTAATAAACTGTTGCATCTCCTCTTGCATTGCCTCAACCCAATCAGAATCATTAAGAGCTTGGGCAACACTACTTGGTTCAAGTTGGGATAAAAAACAAGCAAACAGACAATGTAAATAGTCTGTGTGATTATTCCTTTGTTGATCATGAACATAGCTGACAAATGTACTTTCACCAAATTTGGACTTCTTCAATGTTCCTCTTGTCTGAACTGGTGAAGTGAGATCTCCAAGAATCTGTGATTGAGGATGAATGGTGTTCACCCTCTTAGTGGGAACAGGATCAACAGCTACAATGGGTGCTAAGTTGGTGACAGTACCACCAAAATCAGCATCATATGAAGAGGAAGAGAAAATGCCAGTACTAGGATGGTGGTATATGTCCTCCATCTCTGAAGATGAGGATATGGAATTTGCAAGGTCAGAAGGAGAGGGAAATCTTGTAGAATGTTCACTTGAGCCCAATGAGTGACCAGGAGGAAGTGATGTTTCATCAGCATGAACAGGTTCGATAACAGTAGGAAATGGTTCAGCAGAACCAGCAGAAATACTAGCAGCAGGATCAATACTACCAGCAGAAATGCTAGCAGCAGGATCAATACTACCAGCAGGAACCATATCAGCTTGTCTCAAATGTTCCTCTGTGTCTTTTGAAAAACCAAAACCATACTTCTCAGCTGTATCTTTGGCTTCATGTTCTTGTCTTTGAAGCCTAGCAAGTTCTTCTGCATAGTCTGAATTACTCTCCACCATTTCAGAAGCTTCATGAACCTTAGGACCTGAAAAGCGGTTAGAAGGAAAAGAAGGAACAACAATTACTTGTTCATCACACTCCGAATCTGAATCATCTTGTGTACCTGCATGTATGTGAGGATCTTGTGTACCTGCAGGTTGATTAGATTTGAAACGAGTATAACCTAAAGAATCAGTCAAATAGTCAAGGTCAAAATACCACTCATGACCCAAACCCTGAACATTAGGTTTATCTTCAAGATATCTCAGATTAAGTGTTTCTTCTATCTTTTTGCTGGATAAATTGTAGACCCTATAAGCCTTACTATGAGCAGCATACCCAACAATAAAACCTTCATCAGCTTTTCCCTCAAATTTTCACAAATGGCCACTGGTGTTAAGGATAGTCACATGACACCCAAAAGGTTTAAGGTGACTGATGTTGGGAACTTTCCCAGATAGTAGTTCATAGGGTGTTTTGTTATGAGAACGAGTTACTAGAACCCTGTTCAAAACATAACAAGCAGTACTAACTGCTTCTGTCCAAAACATGGTAGGAAACTTAGAGTCAGCAAGCATAGTTCTTGCTGCCTCTATAAGGGTTCTATTCTTTCTTTTAGCAACCCCATTTTGTTGTGGGGTTCTGGCATTGCTATAATCCCTTTTAATCCCCTTTGACCCACATAGATCAATTAATTTAGAATTTTTAAACTCTGTCCCATTGTCACACCTTATAGCTTTAACCTTTTTATTTAACTGGTTTTCAATATAAGTAATAAAGTCCTTAAGGATATAATAGGTCTCATCCTTAGTCCCCAAAAAGAAAACCCAACTAAACCTGCTTAAGTCATCAGTAACCACTAGGGAGTAGTACTTGTGATCAATGCTTCTTATAGAAGTAGGACCAAAAAGATCCATGTGAAGTAATTGGAGAGGCTTAGAAATGGTGCTCATAGCTATGATGGCCTTGTAAGAAGCCTTGTGTTGCTTTCTTTTATTGCAGGTAACACAGTTGTGATCATTTGTGAAGAGTTTAAAGGGAAGCCCATTAACTAATCCATGCTTTGCCAGCATGTTGATGTTTTTAAAATTTACATAAGCCATCCTTCTATGCCATTTTGTAGACTCATCAGAGGATGCTTTTGCCAGCAAACAGGTGATATCTCTTTCAGGTTGGATTTCAGTCAAATTGAAGCAGTAGAGATTTTGCCTTCTTGGAACTCTAAGAACCACCTGACTATTCTCAGGTAGTTGGAATTCCTTTGTGAGAACAAGGCACTCAGTAACAGTGAAAAGGACTTTTTTCTTTTTATCACAAATTTGTGATACAGAGAACAAATTAAAGTTTTGAAGCTCTTCCACATAGTAAACATTTTCAAAATTCAGTTTGGAAGTCCTTATAGTGCCTTTTCCAGTGATTTTGCCATCTCCACCTCCAAAAGTTACAGTACCTCCTATAATCTTCACAAAGTCATCCAATTTCTCCTTATTACTTGTCATGCTTCTTGAACAACCAATATCTACAATTCCTAAATCATTATTCGTATGAGGATTGTCCTTCAAATTAAACAATACAACAACAACATTAGAATACATGGGAGACCCAAGTCATTACTGACTTGGACCTGCCTTGTGGATCATTTAAGAGTTAAACCATGTAGATTGATGAGATCCACCATTGTTCTTGGATCCCCACTGCATATATGGCTTTTTAATTTTCCAAGAACAACCTGCTGAGGGCTTAACAGGAGTTCCCCATCTTCCCTCATCCACGTACAGTTTGTTATAACAGCCAGGCCTTCTAAAATGTTGAAAATAATGGCTTGTTGGTCTGGTCATAGGTCTAGCAGCATGATTTCTCCAACCAGCAGAAAATGGCCTACCAGCAGAAACAGATGCTGGTCTACTCCTACTACCAGCAGGAAAAGCACTGCCAGCAGTAACAGATGCTGGTGGATTCCTACTACCAGCAGGAACAGATGCTGCTCTAGGAATAAATGGGGGAATATTTGCTACATTATGCCACATAGGTTTATTATACAATCCCATCTGTTGCTCATAAAAATCACAATCTTTAATCAAATGAGATTTACTACCACAAACAAAGCATGTCTTAGAACTAAAAGAATTGATTTTACAATGACTCCTATTGTTTATTCCACTCTTATTACATATATTCCTAGGAGTTTTTACATTCTCCTTAAAAGAAAAACTAGGATCATCAATGGTGGAACTTGGTTTTTAGTCAGCAGTCTTTGACACTGTCTTGAAATCAACTGAACTAGAGTCAAAGGCTAAGTGTTCATTGGTCTTGGAGCTTGAGGACTTGACACTTGAAACATAAGATGCAAAGCCAGTGGTCTCTGAGTCTGAGGACTTGTCACTGTTATCACAAGAGACAAAGTCATTAGATACATAGTTAGTTTCAAAATAATTACTAGACTTTGAACCAAAGGTAACCTGTGTATCATCAAGGTCAGGCTTGTTGGAAGGAGGCATGAATGTTCCTGTTATAGGTGAAGGAACAGCATGCATTCTAACAGCTTTGACAAACCTGTCATAGAAAGGTTTCCCTTCTACATCCTCAGGTGTGGTGTCAAAGATGCTAGGGGCAGAGGGATCAAACACCTCATCTGATCCAAAAGTTTCTCTAAACCCTAAACCAAATTTTGATCTAGAGGACATGGAGCTATTGATTAGTTTGTTCAAGTTTTTGGAAGACTCTTTCCATTTTTCAAACCTTGCATTAGACTCCTCAAGTTTAACCTGATCATTTAGTTTTTCAAGATTAAGCTGATCATTCAGTTTTTCAGTATATTTTAACATGTTTGTAGTGTTTTCTAAATCAGCAGTTAATATTCTAATTCTTTCTTCTAACGCTAGCTGATTGCTTTGGTACCATGCCTTCTGTTGTTCTAAGGTTTGTAATGTATTTTTATATGCTTGAACCTGGATATAACAATCTTTATGTTGAACTTCTAAATTATCAAAATCCTTTTTAAGTTCTGCATATTTATGTTCACAACCAAAAGGGCAAGTATGTACCTGAGAAGATAAACCCATAAGAGCAAATTCAGCAGCAGCATCAGAAACATCACCAAAAGCATCACAAGCATCATCATCATCTCCAGCAATCATCCCATACACTTGTGCAACACCTTTTTCCTCATTTTCACCTTCATGATCTGACCAGTTTAACATTGAATCAACAGACAACAAGGCCTTGGGTTCTTCAGACTTATCCAGCTCTGTAAGTTTGAATGCAGAGTACCTTTCTTTAGAATCCAACTGCTTCCCTATACATTCCCTAGCAAAATGACCCAACTCTGAACACTTATAGCATTTAACCTTCTTCTTGTCAAACCTAGCAGCATCCCTGTTATTAAACTTCATCTTTCTTCCAGCTTTCTTTTCAAATCTATTAATTCTAACAGAAAGCATTGCCATTTGCCATTTGATGTCTAATTCCTCCAAATCCAATTTTCCAATCTGATCAAAATCCTCATAAGTGATCTGCTGTTGTGGATCACTTTTAGCAACAAAGGAATGGAGAACACTTTCAATCACATTGCTAGAAGTATCAGCACTTGATGAAGCAGTGGTAAAAGTGATTGAAGGTGATTGATTTTGTGAGTCAACATATGATTTATTTGAATTAGTGTTAGCAGCACTAATAAAGGATGAATGGGTAGGAGCAGAAGTACCCCTTGAATCATAACTTGAGCCACCCTTCACATCAATTTCAAGGGTCCTAAGCTTGTTGTACAGATCATCAAAGCTTAGATAATCAAGACCACCCTTTGTTTTAAGAGTGATGGCCACCTGTGACCAAGAAGGTGGAAGTGCTCTGAGAAACTTCATGTTACAATCTTCATTGTCTGGCTTAGCTTGCATCTGATTAAGTTGACTCAATATCTTTTGAAACCTGTCATAGCCCTTATGCAGACCCTCTGATTCAGATACCCTAAATTCCGAAAACTCCTGCTTCAGCATAGATTTCCGCATTTTCTTGGACTCATCATTACCTCCAAACCTGGCTTTGACAGCCAACCAGATGTCCCTTGCATCATCTAGATGATGAAAATCAGCCATGTGATCCTCAGGAAGAGACTGAAGCAATATTGTTCTTGCTTTTGTCTCTCTTTGAACAGCAATGTGTTCCTCAACAGAAACAGGAGGAAGTATCATAATATTTCCTTTTGGATCTCTTCCTGTCTTTTTCCTGCTGTTTCCATTTAGAACAATGTTCCACAAGTTGTGATCACTGTTCATTATCCAGTACTCCATCTTCATGGCCCACGTCTCATATTCATCCTTCTTTAAGTAAGGAAATTTTGCATTATTGTTTGAGACAGTGGTTGTGTGATATTGTTGGAATTGCTGCTGAGACTGTGTGTTTTGTGAGGTTTGAGAGTTTAGAGATTCAAATGCTATACCTAAGTAGGACCTATCCCTACTATATATCTTTGTATATTGTAGAGAAGTAGTAAGAAGGACCGAAATTATCGCGTAGATACGCTTCTAAGTCAGTCTGGAATGTGTGTCTGAGAGCCTCATACAGAACGCCCTCATCAATTATGCTTGCTCTCAGAGCCCCTCCTAGTAATGACACTCGCTCGACAATCAGAATGCGCTCTATGAATGAATCTCTAATCAGTTATGCCGACCGTCACTCGCATTCTTTTGAAGATTTATTCGAGTATGGTCGTATGTATCCGCGCACATGTTTTTTTTTTTTATGTGCATCTTGTTTGGTATATTTTGAGTGGTCGTCATTCTTTGTTTGGTTGTGTTTGTGGTGTGTTTTTCGCAGTCTGCTTGATGTTATAGGTTTTTCAAGGATCTCTCTATTTGTTTTTTTATTTTATTTATATTATCTTTTATTCATATTTTTATTTATATTTTTTTTTCTTATTAATATTAGATATATATTTTTCATCTGTGCGGTTTAAATTGTTACAAATCTAAGACTTAAGAAATGTTGTGTTGTGATTTTATAGTATTTATTTTAAGGTTAATATTGTAAACATGACACATTTTGTAAAATCAATATATTTGAAATATGATATAAAAATATAAATTTATAAATATTTTTATATTTTGTGCCGCTTTAAATCACGTAAAAAAAACGCAATGACTCAACACGATTCTTAAAATGTAAGGTTTGACCATGTCGTCACGCCACGCCTCACGCTATTTACAACCTTTTAATTAAATAGCTGCTTAAGTAACAATTCAAGACATATAGTATCATCGTTACATATCAAGTTAAAAACAAGAAGTTATAAAAAAAGATAAAAAAAAGGAAAGAAAACGTGAACATTCTTCTTTTGGATATCCTCTCCACGTAGTCATATTAATGTGAAGTGTCAACATGCCATTCCTATGTTGATCACACGTGTACAAAGGTGTCATGATCATTTTCATACTATAAAATGGTATCAATAGATTTGGTCTGAGAACATTTTATGTACGTATAGAAAATTTATTTAAAAAGGTTATAAGATTTTAAAAATGGTGAATAAGTTTAGGCTATCATCTTTTGTCATCGATTATGAAGACAGGTTACCTCAAAACTATATCAGGGAAGGATGTGACTAGTGTGGTTTACGTTCGAGAGCTGCTTTTAGTGATACTCTTTGTGCTTGTTCTGGTGCTCACGTCTTACTTGTTAAAGTGAGTTCATGAATATTATTGATTATTAAATATTTGAATGTACTTTGCGAATTATTTTATATGCACGTGACTTATTGAACTACTTTGAACATTATTAAGCATTTTGGACTATATTGAACTTTTTACTTATTGGACTATTTGGACTTTTGAGCTATATTAGACATTTTTGGACATTTTAAACTATATTGGACAACTTGACCACTTTTGAACTTGATAAGTGCTTTTGAGTATTCGCAAGATCTCTATTTTACTGCTTATTATTTTGAGGAATATTGCATACTATAAATTGATTTTTAAATATGTCAATTGCCATATTGAGACTGTGCATATTATCTTATGATATACATATTATTTGTACATTGTTGGACTTTGCATATTGAGAAAAGTTTCATGTAGAACATTATCTAATTAAAGAACAATCTATTTCATCTCAACCATCCATTTTATTTTCATCTAATGGTTTAAATCAATTCTTATTTTAATTTAATTAAAAAAACCCATTTTCATCATATTTTTAAAAAATTAAATATCTCACAAACCGTTAATCGTTACGCAAAACGAAACATACCATCGCGACGAGAATTAAATCATCTTTCTATAGAGAGGCACTTCTATATACTTTCGACGAACTTTTTTTTTGATTTTTTTTCAGTCACGTCTGAAAAAATCACATGTGATTTGCATCACAATCACATGTGATTTCTTTCGACGAACTTTTTTATTTTTTATTTCAGTCATGTCTGAAAATATCACATGTGATTTGTATCACAATCACATGTGATTTGTACCACAATCACATGTGATTTCTTTCGACGAACTTTTTTTTTCAGTCACGTCTGAAAAAATCACATGTGATTTGTATCACAATCACATGTGATTTCTTTCGACGAATTTGTTTTGATTTTTTTTTCAGTCACGTCTGAAAAAATCACATGTGATTTGTATCACAATCACATGTGATTTCTTTCGACGAACTTTTTTTTTCAGTCACGTCTGAAAAAATCACATGTGATTTCGTAAAATCACATGTGATTTTTTTAGACGTGACTGAAAAAAAAAGTT
>BQNB010093337.1:3271-26393 GCA_026074375.1 Tanacetum coccineum | reverse complement strand
GACTTCATGTACATGTCTTACCACGAAGACATAACAAGTTAACTTTTTTACTTTACGTTATAAGTCATTTCACAAGTAAAGGACTTAATGTACATGTCTTAACAAGAAGACATAACAAATGTTAAACTAAAGTAAAAATGTGTGCCAACACATGGCCTCAATAGTCATTTCAAGATAATTCCAAACTTCATGTTTATGATTTCCAAGAAAACATAATCATGTAGCTTACCTTTTTATCTTGACATATTCTCTTAATAGGGCTACATACATTACATGTGTATGAGTCCTAGTAGAGTAATAGTTTTCTTACTTTGCAGTCAAGAAAAACCATTAGTCATATTGTTCTAAGTTGTTCCTTGCACACAATAAAGATTTCTTCCACTTGTGCAGGGTACAACTTCTTTGCATAAAACAACACCATACTAGTTAGTTTGTTTGTATCGACAATATGGAAGTCTCAAGCAATAGCTAGTGTATATAGAACTCCATCTATTAATAAGGAATCGTGCATAACTATTAAAGACAAAGGCAACAAGTTATCAAAGATAATTATTAAAGTAAATTTACGTGGGCTGCTTGGGCTTGGTAAAAGTAACCTCAGCGGTGATAAATATTAAGTTCAGCTTGTTTCCTCTGGATCTTAGTCCCTCGTTTCCTAGCTAAAAATAAGAAAGAACACCGTTAGCTCTCCCCGGGGTGTGAATCCGGGACCAACTCTGGCGTAAGAGTAAGTATGGTAGTTGTAAGATAAATGCGAAGAATATAAAGTATGGTCTGGAGTATGTGTTGTGTCCCGTCCTGAGGTAATGAGCCCTCCTTTTATACTATTTGGGATTCACTACCAGACATAATCGTGAGGTTCTCTCTTGGTACGATTTGTCACCTACGTGTCATTCCAAGGACGATGGTCCTTCACAAGGACTGTACCTTTGTCGGATTGTCCTTAAGTACCGCTGTGTTAGGACGGAGCTAATAACTCCAGACTTGCATGTCCTTCGACACACCAGCTTCTCCAGAATTCTGGTGGTGACTCCGGACCTGACTTGTCCTTCGACAAGTCAGCATCTCTAGAGCGTTTGTTTAGTTTAGCCTATGTTAGTTTGGCATAGGCATCTAAGCCATATTTATCCTTCGGATGGTCCAGGGGAAACTATACCTCATCATGTCCCCCTAGTCTAGTATCTGCCAAGCTAGCTTGTCAGTGCTAGACTTAAATATGATTTGCGTCATTAAATGTCCATGCTTTGTGGACGTGGCTTGTTTTTTTGTCCCATGGAATTTTTTTCTTTACAACGTGTCATGTGATAACTTCCCAATCGTCATGTCTTTTCCTTCTTTCCCTATAAATAGCAGCCTCCTTTTTACTTTTCGCTTTACCCTTGCTCTAGTAAAAAACACACTATTTTCGAAGCTATCACTTTTGTTTTTTGCCGATGCTTATTTTGCTCTGGATTATTCCCTTTTGTTGGTACCCTTTTCTTTCCCTCTTACTTTTTCAATTATGGCTAAAAATGATATGGATCTATACCATTCTCGACTCACCCCGGATGATCTAAATGATTTGATCATCAAATATAAGATTCCTCGTGATCTCCACCCTCGGCTACCCTCAGAAGACTTTGTGATGTCCGAGCTTTCGAACGATGCCATTGATATTTATCATCGGATGTTTGATTTTTCTGGTGTTCAAATTCCTTTTTCATCGTTCCTTTTGGCCCTTATCAAATATTACAGGGTCCACTTCTCTCAGTTCGGTCCTCTAGGTCTTAATAAGGTCATTACCTTCGAGGTGCTGTGTCGGTCTTTGCAGATAAAGCCGACGGTGACCTTGTTTAGGGTTTTCTAGACTTTGTGTAAACAAGGTGATTGGTTTTCATTTGCCAAGCGTTGTGCTCCTTCTCTGATCTGTATTGATGATAATCACTCTTGTACAAATCATTGGAAGAGTGGGTTCTTTTTTATTGATCGACGGGCTATTCCGGATGCCATGGTTTGGAGACATCCAGATGCAGCTATTGACGATCCAAGGCCTGCTGCTGGTTCTTTTAATATGGCTGATGTACGCCGTCTGGGTGCACATGTTATAAAGCTAAGGGATATTCCTAAGGGTGTATTAGTTTTATCAGGGTTGAGTCGTGTTTGGAAAAGCCGTGTTTTTGATCCTGTACTTTGGGGTGCCGATGGAAATGGTATGGGGGTGGGTTTTAACTATTTTGTGTTATATCCTTGGCTTTTGTCGCTTGCATTTATTATTGTTTTTCATTTTTTTGTAGTTATAGGCATTCATGATTTTCTCTGTCTCCCCCGCCCTCCTAAGGGGGGGGGGGGGGGGGGGGCGGGGGGGGGGGGGGGGGGGGGGGGCCCCCTGGGGGGGGGGGGGGGGGGGGCCTTCCTGATAGACCGGCTGCTAATCCAGAGGACCCCATCTATGATATTAGGGTCGACCCTTCAAAGGTTCACTTTTTACTGTACTACTCCTCACCGCTGCGGCCGATAGATGTTTTTTCTGATCTCCACTCTAGGAGGATCCTTGTTCTTGTACCCTTAGTCCAGATTGTCCTAAGGCTGAAGCTTCTCAGAAGCGAAAGGCCTCTACTTCTGGTGCCACTTCGAGCCATGTTGCTAAGCGTACTAGGTCTGCATTGGCTTAATCATCCGGTAGTACTACTCGCCCTAGTTTGTTTGTGGGTGATGATGATGAAAGTAATGATGACGATGATGATGCATGTGTTGAGATTCTGTTGGTTACTCCCCTTTGTTCTACTGCTGCGATCCCTTCTTTAGGGAACCATGGTGGGAGTTTTACTACTCCCACTGCTAAAGGTTCTAACCCCCGAGGTAATTGTTTTTTATTTTTGACTTGTTTCCTTCCTTGTCTTCGTTCTTTGTCTTATTGTGCTTTTATTTTGCAGATTATTGGGGCAAGGGCGTTATGGTTGATGATGTTGTTACACCGTCTGCTGGTGTAAGCTGACCGAGATGGTCCTCCGGACCTGCTCCTTCATTTAGGAATGTTTCTGGTGATGCTATTCATATGGACTTCTTTCCCTTTTCCGCCGGTCCTTATTATGCCACTTATCCAAAGGACGGTGTTACTGGGAATTGTGAGTTTACTCGGGAGGAGTGGGATGCTCCATACCCGGCCTACTTTTGAGGTTTTGAAAATGGAGGTTTTTAAGGATCTAGCTATTTGCAGGACTATTGTTGATCAGTTTCCCACACCAAGACAGATGGTCCGGGTTGAGAGTTTGTCCGATGATCAATTGGCTGCAAAGATGAGTGTGCTGCATTGTATGATGATGTCTCATGGTGGTGAGCTTCTTTGAACGTGCTCGTGGCCTAGAATCAAGCTCCATCATGAGTATGTGTCAATCAACAGATTCTAGGTCTGAAGGGTTTATGAGGAGAAGAATGCTATATTGTGTGGGGTTGGAACTTCAAGTGTTGCTGAAGAAGCATGGTTTTCGGTCCTCAATGAACAAAACTTTCTTCCTCTAATGTCCGGGGCTCCCTTTTACGAAGTCCAAGGCAAAAGGAAAGGAGAGGAAGAAAAAGATCAAGTCTCTTACTAAAAGTGTGGATAATTTGCACTATGAGGTGGCTCGTCTCTTAGTTTATCTTAATCAAGCTACCGTTCTTGAGGCTGAAAAGATGAGGAAATCCTTCGGTTGAAGGCAACTCCTCTGGAATTTTCTTCCTTTTTCCGTGGTTAATTCCAGGGCTTGGTCCGGAAGATTCTTGCTTCTGATGAGTTTAGCAGAGTTCAAGGTGATCTTCTTTCTTTAGCTGCCAGTGCTAGGTTTGAGCGTTGGTTGAGTATGCATCAGACCAAGGACGAGTTTGCTGATGTGTTAAAGAAGATGGTTAATTTCATGCCTGGTGCACAGGATAGGCTTGCTGAAGCCTCCCCCCTTGTTGCTCAAACTGATTATTACTTTCTTAATAAAATCTCCGAGCATGCTACTGAACCTTTATCGGTTATCCTTCAACTTGAGCCTGAAATATTGGTTCGCTCGGCCAACGTTCCCGCTTCAAGGGAGGCTCATGCTTCTCCTTCTACCAAGGAGTCGACTGTGACCCCTGCATCCAAATCCTTAGAGTTGTCTGCTAATGTTAATTTTATTGCTTCCGTTGTTGCTCCTAAGCATAATAAGGAGATGGTAAATGCTGAGGTTAACGGGTTAGGCCCAAAGATGACTGATGATACCGCTACTATTAAGTCTGGACATGCATTTGTGCAGGGGATTTCTGTTGCTCTTAATGATGTTGTAGAGTTGGTAGAGGTAGGGTCGGGGCGTGTTTCCTCTGGCACTAATGATGTTGTGGTTGCCCTTTTTGTTGGTGAGAAAGGTGATGGTTTGGATCCCTCTTCTGCTACTGGCGAAGAGGCTGCTGCTAACCCCTTTAGGGTATAGATTTAGTTTTTCCTCCTTTTGTTATTTTTTTTGTAAGTCTGTTTTCTGTTAGGGGAGGGGCGCGTGGTATGCCAAAGAACCCTTGTTGCTCTGAGATTGGGGCAAACTGACTATAGATGTGTGGTTGTCCATCCAGCGGATCCTGATTCATGCCACCCGCCCTAGGCCGAATGGCTTCCCCCTTAGGACCTATAGCATAGCTGTTCAATCCTTCGTAGGTTCAATAGGCTAAATATTGCTTTCCGGAGCAGATATCATACTATCATGCCTAGCTTTTGAACTTGCCTGGTTACTATCTCGTTAAGTATTGTTTTGCTTTCTTTTTTATGTAACTGCCGACTACGTTCGGTTGGCATCGCTGGCTTCGATCGACTTGTAATAAGTACTTTGTAATATAATCCACTCTTTAGTACGCCGGTTTGTTTCTCATTGCTAGTTTGTAATGTTTATACGTTTGTATCTAGCACTTCAGCATTGGTTTATGCCCCCAAAACGCCTTATGTTTGCTCCTGTTATATGTTTTTTGTATGATCCAGATAATTATATCTGGACTAACTCATAAACCGGAGCAAATGTTTATTAGCTATGTTTGTACACATTATAGGTTGCTCGTATTTCCTTTCCCATTAATTGTTACATGTTCTCTCCATGATGTTGTTGTTCATCAGAGTTGTTTGCCCGGAAGGAGGGGATCATTGTGTCTCCTCCTTCGGCCTTATGCTAAAGTTTTCGTGTTTAACTTAGCCTTCCCATATGTGTTTCATTTTTATGGGGTAAGTGTGTTCTTTTATCACTATCCGGAGGTAGCGAGCCATCCAAAGCTACCATGCTTCGTGTTTACACCATTGTTATTTGTCCAATAGAATTTGACTTTATCATGCTAAGGTAAAAATCAAATACTTAGATATAGAAATAGAAGGGCCCTCCGAGGTGAGCTAGCACTTTGAAAATGGCTACCTCGGATGGGTTACATAATGCTATTTGATATATGTTATGATTACAAGTTCCTTTAATTGCTCCCACTAACATTTCCCAATTGTAGTTTGGTTTTGCACTTGGTACATTGCTCGTTGCTTTTCCCTTCTTGTTGCTGCTTGTCTCTTCCACCGATGGTCTTGTTTTGATACCCACAGATACTTCCTGATTGAGGAATTCCAACTTTATGGTTGCCAATCCTGTTAACACCTCTGCTTTAGAGTTTAGAATTTTTAGAAGGTGTGTGATCTGAAACCTGTGGAATAGGGTTGTTGTATCCATAATTTCTTTCGTATAAATCTTCTCTTGTTTTGTTGTTGGCATATAGTTTCCTTCTGTCTGACCAACCAACCTTGGTGAATCCATAAAGACATGCAAGTCTTTCATACCTTTGCTTACAGAGACGGCTAGCCCTGCCAAGAGTGCTTCACAATCAATGGCGTGATCGGATGTGTTAAATTTCAAGCGAATAGCACACGAATGCATCCTTTCCTCGAGACTAACTAGGATTATCCCCACACCTAAACCTTCTTTGATTGGTTCTTTTCCCAAGTATAACCTCCAGGCCCTTGGTGTTGGGGTTGATTTTGCCTAAAGCTCCTTGTTTAGGTTTAACGTTCCCCCTTCATTCTCATCTAATGTTTCATGTATTTGTTCTCCTTGAGCCTCCTTTCTTGGGATGTATGAGATGTCATGTGTCTGTATCTCAACGGCCCATCTTGCTAATCGCGCTTCTTTTCCAAAAAGTTTTAGTATTTTCTCCATTGGTTCATCGATTACCACCTTAACCTTATGTTTTCTAAAGATTGTCCTCAAGGATCTTGCCGTGTGAATTAGTGCTTGTACCATCTTTTTGGTTGGGGTGTAGTATATTTCCATTCCTTGTAGCGGTTGGCTCTATTAGGTCTTATTTATCTTGAATCATACATTATCAATCATGGAAGCTTAGAGAATAGTAGTGGAGGGAAAGTATTCAAATTTCAAATGTTATAAATGGAGGAAAAAGGGAAAATGTTTATTACAAAAGCATCACCCTCTAATGATCATTAGAGGGGTATTTATAGGAGAAGGAAGGATCCTTCCCTTCCTTTATTTTTCACTTTTAGTCCCTAATCTTTAGTAATTATGTTATTTCATTCTTTTAGCATAATACACCTTATTACAAGCAACTTTATACTAAACAAAATAAAGAATATTAACTAAACCACATAATCGACACTTTTTATGAACCTAACAATCTCCCCTTAAGGGTCGATTATTCTAGGCGTTCTCTTTGAGGTCCAAGTGGTATTCCATTCACTTACATCTCCACTTCTCATTCGATTCATGCTTTCAATTATACATTCAATCTCTTCTTCTAACAAATTTCAGATTACTCAACTCATCAATTGGTGTAGTTCTCGTTAGTCATAACCATACTTCTTTCATTATTGTAACTTTTTAATCCTTCTAGTACTCTGTTCAATGTTGCATCACAAAACTTATAAATCTCTGAATGTCTCATCACCTTTTTCTCTTTCTTGCTATTCTTGTATATGATTCCATGCATGGGCTCATAGATGATAGAGAACATTCTGTGCTTTCCAACTCCTGGGAAAGACATTGTTCGTACAATGAGATTAACTTTCTGTTGATAAATTTCAATTCCAAGATGAAACTCATGCACTCTTTCCCATATCACTGAACTTCTGATGAATACTAATAAAGACCATAGCAACCATGTTTCTGCATAGTCAAGAACCTTGCCATCCATAATTAGCAAATTTATATCCTCAATATCATTCTTATTGAGATTCTTGTAATCAGGCTCGGTAATCGACACAATGCACTCATTAGCTCTTCTTGCAACTATCTTTGTGACAAACTTGTATTCATGACCCAATTCCCAGTATGTCTTGATAACTTGAATGATCTTTAAGTTCGAATAAACCTCTTCCTTTAGTTTTCCAGGCTCTTTTTGTTTCCTTATGTAGAAGATCTTTGCATGAGGATTCTTCCAATGTTCAACACCATATCGAGCATAAGGATTAAATTTCTTAACACACTTATTCACCCATCTGGAAGTTCATTCTTCGATATCATCATCATTAAAGATGATTGCTGGAAACTTGTGAAGTGACAATACGATTGTCTCAGGCTCTAAACTTCCTTTCTTCAGATATAAAAGATCTTGATTTATCAGAGATAGTGCTGGAGCTTTAGGATCTCTTTGGCAGCTTTGAACGAGAGGTGTGGTCTTTCGTGGATGTGGAGAGACAAGAATTTACTTTCTACTTTCCCAAACATTGTCACTTTGCAAGAAATTCTTCATCTGATCAATATGATATTGATGCTCATCTCCTGAAGTACATCTTTGTCTCAACATCTCATCAGCCATTTTCTTTAACTTTGCTTCATTAATAGTTAGTGATACTTCCTCCATAATATCTTGTGACACTTGCTTTGTTTGTATTTCATCATCATCTGAAGCATAAGAATCAGTCCAGAAATCGTAATCATCTTCTTGTTCTTAATTACCTGAAGTTGAAGGACCTCGTTCCTCTTCATTGACTTGTCCAGACGATGACTCTCTAGACACATACGCTTCGTACTCAGATGTCTTCTGCCGCTTTACACTATTTTCCCCCTCAGGATGAGCATCATCATGAGGATCGTCCTGATCTCTTGGGCGAACGGCAAAAGGTCTACATGTAGTTTGTTGTACTTGAAGATTCTCAAACTTCATCTGAAGTGCAAGCCATATTTCAATGTCTTGTTGCTTCAACTGAGGATTATCTTTCATAAAGAGATATAGTTGATATTGTTGTTCTGGAACAAACAGTGTTTGTGTTTGAGTTGGGTGAACATGAAGGATGTGACCAGACATATAACTTCGTACTGACGCATCAACTTGAGAAGGGATCTGATTATCAATAGCTTTTTGAATTTGTGAGGAAATTTCAGCTTGTATATTCCCGCGCTCTTGTAAAATGGCTTTAGCAATCATCCGTTCCATCTCTTCTTTAGTCTTTTGTATCTCCAGAATTAGCCCTTCCGCAACATACATAGGAACTTGATCTCTGACCTGCTCAGGAACTTGCTTTTTCACTTGCGCATTAATGTGCGTGTTAACCATAGTGGGTAATGATTCGACCATTACTTCTTGGATATGATCAGCAAGAGTATCGAATGACTTCCTTGACAAAAATCTTTCTTTGAGATGTTTAAACAAATATGTATACCGTCCCTGTAACTCCTGAAAGAAAGAAATCTTGTACTCGTTTTGAAGTCCGAGCAGGTTTGGCTTTGAACAATGATAGAAGACGGTTTGCTCTAGACAGTTTGGTGTGTTGTGATCTTGATGATGAAGTTGTTTGAGTATGAGTTTTCGTCAATTCCTGGAGTTTCTCAGTATCCGAAGATACGAGATGAGTATGAGTCCTAGGAGATCTAATTGGTGTGGGTAATGGTGTACTCCTAGACTCCTCTACAACCTTCCCTTTCTCCCTTCGCTTTAATTCATATACTTCATCAGTTATTTCATCCTCCTCTTCATTAACATTGACAGGTATGACAACATTAGTAACTTCTACCTCTTCATCATTAGTTCTCTCCACCTCCGGACTTTCCTTATCACTCCGGGGCTCTAACCTAGTGCCGGGAATCTGTGGTTCATCATTCCTAGGAGGTGAACTATCATCAATAACATTCTCAGATCCTTCCACCAACTTTTCAATCTCTTCAGACGCCAAGTGCTTGTTAACCAGTTCCACATTTTCTCTAGCTTCTTGCTCTTCTTGACTTTTGTGCTCAGCAAGACTTACTTGTAATGTATCTTGTAAGATCATCTCGTCTGCTTTTTCAACAGTTGGTACTGGAACTGGTGGAGTTAAACGTGTAGATCTCCTTTCAGGAAGACGAAAACGAATCACAGTAGATCATTTTGGAGCACTTGACTCTGCTGTATCCTTTTTATGGGTAGGTGACCTAGGGGCGCTAGGTGTCCTATGCGTTCCTTGGGTAGACTCAGTCGGTTGTGACTGAGTCAGAGGAACATCTAACCCAAACACCTCTGCATACATCCTGTAATGCTCCGTGTGCTTCATCTCTTTAGTGATCATCCAATCTAGAATTTGCATGCCAACTTTATCTTTGTGTCTTCTTGAATTAAAGATATTCTTCATTATGTTATCATCTTGAAGATTGTGATACATGTCTCGAGCATGTCTTGAAATTTCAAGAAAAATAATCATATAATGACTAACGATGATCTTTGTAAATCTTGGATACGGAATCGAAGATGTTGGATGATGAAGAGAATAGTAAATTCCTTCCCATAGAAGCTCTGCATAATCCACGTGAATGTTATTGACAAAGAAATACATCATTTGCATAATCTGCAACGATGGTTGATCCCATCCTGTAACACGTGTTGTCAAGTACTTGGAAAATATCTTGCATAATGTTTGCCACGGTTGTAGAAGACCAGTTGTCTTAAAGTTTGACGATGTCTCTAGTTCCATTATAAAACCCAATTGTTGTTTATAGAATGGAACCATGTCAAAAAATGATGGTGGTGGCACGAATGAATTATGATTGTTGTCATTTGCTTGAGGTACCTGAAAGATTGTTTTGAAGTCATCCAGTGTAAGAGAAAGTTCTTTCTTGTCCAGCATAAACCTGAGCCTATACTTTGAACCATCTTCCTTCAGAGTATGCGAGAACTGTGCCATATATATCCATGGTACGGAGGAAGAAGCTACAATGCTAAATCTTAATGGATGATTCTTGATGATGTTTGTTAGAATTTTGCTTTCTGGTGGGCATTGCACATGTTCAAGATCAACTTTCTTGTTAGCATCCATAAGATCATATCATTTGTTCGGAGGACATAGTTCGTTTGGATGAACATCAGCTACATGTTGTTGTTGTGCCATGATGATTACTGAATGAATAAAATGAAGATGTTAGGTAACAAATAATTCTTTTGACATTTTTGTCTTTTTCCACTCTGTCTGTTTTATATGTTCTAGCAATTCTTTTGGAACATATTTTGGATCAGTTTCTTTCTCATGTTCTCGTTCTTGCTTTTTCTAGCACATGCCATACGCTTTATTCGAATTATTCTTTTATTTCTCATTTTTGTGTGTTCTGGCAATTCTTTTTTGAACACACGTTTGATTTGCTTTTTCGCGTATGGATTTTGTTCTCTCTTTCTGTTTTTAGAATATCCTCACAAAAAATTGTTTGTGACATGATACTCTTTCAAGAATGATGAAGATTTCTCTTTTGATTTTAATTAAGACTCGTTTACTAAACATTAAAGAGAAATCATTCAACTCCTTAAAATTGTTTTGTGAAAGAGTATCATTTTAACACCAAAACAGATTTTGAGAATTTTTTCAAGAAATCTATTGACAAAAATTTTCTTGATAATCACAAGCCCATAATTGAATGGACACTAAGACACTCACTCCTCATTCTGTTCATTGCAGAAAACGGCCGAAACTAGACATGTCTTAGTCCACTTAAACAATTGAGATTTGGATTTTTAGATTAAAGTTTATAAAACATTTTGCACTTTCACTTTTTGTCATGATTTCTAAACAATGAAGACAAACATATCTAATTCAATAATTGAATGGACACTAAGTCACTCACTCCTCATTCTGTTCATTGCAGAAAACGGCCGGAACCGGACATGACTTAGTCCACTTAAACAATTACTAATAGATATATATGTCCCACAGTTTAGAATTTATAGAAACTTGATTTCTTTTTCAAAATTATTTGATGTGTTCACCACACATGAGAAACTGATCTTTTTGTTCCACAGACATTCAAGCATTAATCATCAAAATTATTTCTTTCGCAAAACAACTTCATGTTTCCACAAACGTATTTCTACTGAATTTTGACTTTTTGACTTCACCGAGTTTGACTTTTTGACCCTTCCGAGTTTGACTCTTACTGAATTTCACAAACTAGATAAACCATGATTCTTTTTAACTTATGTATAAACTAAACTCGATTCATTTTATGTTCTATTATCAACTTCAGACTCCAAACAGTTAGACATACAATCAAACTCGATAAAACACAAACTCGATAAACATCATACACTTCCGAATTTCAATTTCTGCGACTAGTTAATCATTCGTAAGCTATTTATCACTTATTTCAACATAAACATTGATTATTATCGTCCTTGATTTCAATCTTGTTGTATAAACTCGACACAACACAAATTCGGTAGCATAAACTCTATAAAACTCAAACTCGATAATCCTAAATATTACCGAGTTGAAACTCGATAATGCAAACTCAAGTTTTATTCGAACCACAAAGCATAACCACTTACGTTTGAGTAAGAAAGGTATTGGTAATCGTTGTAATGAACTCGAAAGACTGTCGTTGATTTTCTACTCAAACTCGATAATATGACTCGGTAAAAGAAAAGTGAAAATGAAAAATCTTTCTTCCTTTTATAGCCACCAATTTTTTTTTCAGAATTTACACTTTCAGTCCCTTTAGTTTAACATTCCGAATTTCAATTTTGATTTTTCAAAAACTCCCCCTCGAGTAATGAAGTCATTTCAAAATTTGTTTACCATTATCAAAAACTCCCCCTTGGAATGAAATCATACTAAGCTCGTAGTCCAAAAATGAAGATGGTTGAATTAAAAATAAAAACTCCCCCTTGAAAATATAGCATTTTTCAATTATAGTTTATTTGAGAGATCATTGTTTTTATTTTATTTTCGAAATGATGTATATGTTTGAAAAATAATAATTTTAAATATATATATATTAAATATGAAAAATATGACAAATCTTTTTGTATTTTTGTATTTTTCAATTTTTTATTTTGTTTTTGAAAATATATTTACATGTTTTTGATGTATGATCTTTTCAAAAAGATAACTTTGTCAGGCTTTCCAACTGTGTTGGAGTCATACATCTCATACCAATGCGTGAATAAATACTCAAAAGGTTCTTCAGGAAGACTTTAGTAAATAGATCCGCAAGTTGGTATTCTGTCCCGACAAAGTAAATTTCCACAATACCTTTCTCAATATGTTCCTTAATAAAATAATACCGGATGTCTATGTGTTTTGTCTTAGAATGTTAGACTGGATTGCATGATACAGCAATGGCACTCTTGGAATCACAGTACATTGGAATCCGATTATACTTGTATCCATAGTCAAGCAGTTGAGTGTGCATCCAAATAACTTGGGAACAGCATGCAAACAAGGAAACATATTTAGCCTCAGCAGTAGATATCGCAGTACAATCTTGTTTCTTTGAACTCCAACTCATGAGTTTTCCACCTGGAAATTACAATCCTCACTGATGATGTACTTTTAATTTTCATCTCTGACATCCTGCAGGGTCTGCATCTGAATATGCAATTTAGTTCAATAATTTAGGAATCCTTCGGAATACCTTAAGCCATGTTATAGGACTGTTCTCAGGTACCGAAGATCCGTTTAACCTCTTGAGGTGTTTAACCATTGGACGATGCTTGATAACGGAGCACATACAAATAGTAGCAAAAAGCATGTCTGGATGGTGGACTGGATAGTTAGTTAACATAGCCCTCCTATCATACGACGATAAGTCGTTTGATCAGTAGGAGTGCCTTGTAAATCAGCATCCAGCCTCTCAGTTTCCATATGTGTACTCATTGAGACACATTCATCTAGACCATGTTTCTTTAACAACTCTATTGCATATTGTGACTAACTTATGAATATGCCCCAGGGAGATTGATGAACTTGAAGTCCAAGAAAAAACTTTAGTTCACCCACCATCGACATTTCAAAATTATTTTTCATTAGGTTTGCAAAATGTTTTGAAAAATCTGGATTTGTTGAACCAAAAATGATGTCGTCAACATATACTTAAACAAGTAATATGTCTTCCCCGTGACGTCGTGTAAACAAAAATCGCGCTTCTTTTCTGAAAAGTTTTAGTATTTTCTCCATTGGTCCATCGGTTACCACCTTAACCTTATGTTTTCTAAAGATTGTCCTCAGGGATCTTGCCGTATGAATTAGTGCTTGTACCATCTTTTCCGTTAGGGTGTAGCATATTTCCATTCCTTGTAGCGGTCGGCTCTATTAGGTCTTATTTATCTTGAATCATACATTATCAATCATGGAAGCTTAGAGAGAATAGTAGTGGAGGGAAAGCATTCAAATTTCAAATGTTATAAATGAAGGGAAAAGGGAAAATGTTTATTACAAAAGCATCACCCTCTAATGATGATTAGAGGGGTATTTATAGGAGAAGGAAGGAGCCTTCCCTTCCTTTATTTTTCACTTCTAGTCCTCTTGAGGTAATTAAGCTATTTCATTCTTTTAGCATAATACACCAACCTTATTACAAGCTAACTTTTTATTAACTAACAAAATAAGAGACTATTAAATGTAACAACCGTATTTATCAGTCATATTTACAATACTATTTAATTTCACTATTTATTTATTTCCTCTACGCTTACACTTTAATTTTTATTCGTTAATCAAAATTCCCGAGTAGACTGAAAATGGTCAACCATTTAAAACGGGCATTAAACAATTAAATGTTACATCAACAAGTGTTTATATGATTATTATTGCGGATAATTAAAAACTTTGTTCATCTTTACTTATATTGGTTAACGTAAAATGCATACGTTTCGTAATAAATGCGTTTAGGGCTACCTCCGGAAGTCTAAAAAACCTAACTAACGCCTAAACGAATACCCCATGATTATACCCAATACACAAGAATAATCAAAAATTACATCTTATATACATATATATGCCGAATTTATATAATGAGACCAAGACTTTTCAAACTTTTCTTAATATCTAGATATTTTATAAAGATCCTTACAACCTATAATCCAACTTGTTAAGATTAACTATACGCCTAAGGGTTAGAAAGTAACCATGGTTAAGTTAGGAAGATATTTATACTATAAATACCCATGCATGCATAAGTGATCTTTCCATAACTTCTTTACATGCACAGTTTCCATTTCATTTTTCTCTCTTTTACACACCCTAAATCCCACACACAAAGAAACCCATGCCACAAATAATCCACACATTTTATTTTCTAAAGATCATACAACCCTATACACTACAACGTTAATGTAAGTCACGGTGTTTACAACCCTTGGATTCATCGATTAGCAAGTAATTATAATAAAAAGTAAAGATTAGGTTTGGAAACCAAATCTAGGGTTATAAGCTTGAAAGCCTTGTTTTAATCTCACACGTTAGCATTCAAGTTCACATCCTATACATCATCAATAAGGTTTTCTTAATTCCTTTATACTTTTATTTCTTATGATTTTATGTGTTACATGTTAAATATAGCCATAATCACCACTAAGGACTTCTAATTCAAGACAAATATTTATCATTATGTTTATGATTATATTAGTTATACTTAACCAAAATGGTCCTATATACCATGGAAAAGTAAAAGATAAAAATTATGTACCTATGATAAGTATAAACATGTTTAGGTTAAATTAGGGTTTTATAAGTTTTCTTAAACTTCACATGTGACAATAATGAAATTAAATAAAGGTTAAAACCTGTACCGAAGAATTTACAAGACTAAGTATGATATTGAACCTTATTTATAAGTACCAACAAATGTAAAAAAAAGTTTTAAGAGTTTATTTTAATAGTAAACACTAAGTTAATAATACAAAAAAACAAGATTTTTTATAAAGTTTAATACACTTAAATACCTAGGGGCTGATATTAATTCGAAACTTAGAGGCATAGCTTTGATATTTTAGATTTAACATACGCTTCCATGACATACCATAATATAAGAAACTCAAACGAAACCATCGTATAAAACGAAAAAGATACGACTCAAAACGAGTATACGACTATAAATACTTTTATAAAAACTATATTTATCAAAAAGTTACAATACATTACAGCAACTATTATTTTAAAACATCTAAAAAATGATAAACTTTTTATGATTACTAGAACGTAACAACGCAAGAAATCTATAAGAACGGAACTAATAACTAGTAAAATTACGACAATATTTCCCGGATACTTAAAGTTTATAAAATTAAATATATAAAACTATGAAATTAAAAAATCACAATTCATCAGTGAAAATTATCTTTTAAAAAATATAATACCTCATATAAGAATAACAAATAACATACTCGAAATGCATCCACTGAAATCGTGATTAAAAACGAATAATATGTATTACTATTACAATTTACTCCAATAAAAAGCCAAAAACGACCAACAGGCTGTTATGAACAGTAATTATACAATTCAACACAGAATCTTAAAACATAAAAATGTAAGTATTTTGATCGCTCGTACATTACTACGAAGACGTGGACGAAGAAACGCGAGCAACGCTTAAAAAAAAACGACCAAATTTAGTCATTTTTACGAAAATAAATTTAATAAACGTTTTCACAAATAAAAATTATTATTAAATACTAAAACGATTAGTCGGTGATTAAGCTCTATAGGAATATTGATTGGTTAATCAAAGTGCTAAATGACTATTGGGAGTTACATAATGAGGCCATCTCCGATGGCGTATCGACGATGTTTGTTTTGATTTACGATTAACAGTATCCTAACTCTCCTCGAACGTCATGTCCATGAACCTCTTTAAATTATTATATCCACTAACGGAAAGCACGACATAACTACAAATATTATATCGAATGTTATAAATTGACTACTCGGAACTTATAACGGCCCATAATTTAAATAGGTTGCATCAATACGTTTTGCGTGACAATTAATCTGTGATATTGACTACAGTATTCAAGGTTAGTTCATAGCCCCCCTTTTACTACTTAATTGTTTTAACAAACTCTAAGGGGTACTTACATTACTTTTATTTTTACTATTGACAAAAGTGTTAATACAAAGGTGTTTTCAAAATTGTTTTAAACGTAATGCTATCCTGATACTGCCAGAAAATTATAGCCAAAAGATTACCACTGGTGACCCAAATAAGTCCCTACTATATCATGAACCGTCAATTGCTATTTAGTAGAGAAGCACGAGTTTTGTGGATAGATCTATCGGACTTGACAATACCCCACTGGAATTTCTGTCCACAAGTTGGACCATGGTGCCTTTAACATTGAGATACTATTTAGGATGTGGCAAGCAACCTATACAATTTGGCACAAACTAGTTAAGGCTTCGGGTTCATGACTTAGTGCAATAATAAACGTTATAGACAACTAAATGTGTTTTTAGAGTCAATTATTACAATCGATCTTGTGGTCACCCAATTTACCAACAAAACCTAGATTTTCACTCAACCTTTGTGTGACTTTTAGTCAGTGAAATTTCAGGTCCTATGGTCTTAAACACTGAATGGAGCCGTGCGAAACAATGAAGACGGATTCTGTTTTTATCTAAATTATTGCAAACATTGATATTTCATAAAACTTAAGTCATCTTTTGAGATTTTGGTTTAAATGTATGTGTGGATGTATTATGACATCAAAAACATATGTACCAAATGTAATACACTGATATTTTGGCTATAAATGAATAATTAACTAAAAACTCCATTCTTGGTCGTTTCCTATATCATGTTTTTTTTGTACTTGAAAGTACACCCAATGTTACAAATCCGCTGCTAACAACCTAATTTTTGGGGTAGTTACAGATGGTAACCAAAGCCAAGGTTATAGGGAACTGGGTCCATTTTCAAAACCTAAGTCTGAAAAACTACAAAGTTGTAAAGATTTTCTTTTCTTTTATTTTCAAAATTACAGACAGAATCCTTTCATCACTACCGATATCCACCGCGCCGTATTCCCCGCTCCTTACTTGCTTTTACTGATTATCATGTAACGCATAATAATATAAACCTTATATAATATAATACTGGTTTAAATCGATTCCTCTCTTACGTCCACTTAAGACATAACAATATCTATCTCTATCAGTCAATTCTAAACCCTGAGTAATTCATGATTATTTAACATCATCCTTCAATTTCTCTTTTTCTCCATTCATTATCAATCCCTAACTCTGCATACCTTAACAAATTCTTAACGAATTATACACTTATTATTTCCAGAATCATGCCGCCCTGATATTTAAGAAGAAATCCGTTAGGAAGATATGGAAAGAGGCGTGTGGCCAAGCAATTGAAAATTACGAAAAAGACTAGATCTTGACGTCAAACATATACTTGTTGGAACTGGATCGAAAAAAAAACTGAGGGACAGTTTGTGCCAGAGAATACAGTGATTGTTCTTTATAGAGACATATTAAAAGAAAGAGCAATCCTCACCTCTTTCACGGGGACTGAAGGCTAAAGTCAGACTGAAACGTTTGGTTCGAAAAGATAAGAGCAAGATATTGAGAAATGCAAATGTGCGAAGATGACAAAGTGAATTTGCTAAGAGCACGTTGAGGGTCGTGCCCAACCTGGTGGAACGGAAAAGTTCAGTACTTTTGTGACTTCTCTAATGCAAACAGAACCCCTGATCTACGAGAAAGCCTATATGACGACTGAATACTTCCCACAAAACACCCTGAAAATCGAAAAGATAGAGCAAAGCTCTCGTACTATGACTCTGACAGGGAGATTATTTCTGAGGCTACAGCATACCGCTTCCATGAACTAGTTCTGAGAGTGCCTGAATTGATGCCCATTGGAAGGAATAAGATGAAAGTACATTCGTGGGTTTCCAGAAGGAATCAAAGGAAATATATTTCTACTAAGCCTACGACCCCTTGCATTAGGCCATTCAACATGTGCCGCAGTGCAACTTGTCGAGCAATCAGTTCATTGTAAGGCTGCTAGAATTAGTGAAAGTAATAAAAAGGAATGTAAGACAACCAAAGGAACACCTATAACAATAAACATAACTACCAAACAATAACCAGCAACAACAACCAGAAACCGCCAAAAAAAACCGAAAAACAATTAATCCCCATCAACAAAAACATGAGACAGGAACCTGTCAGGTCATATGCTGCAGCCGCCCAGCTGGAGAAAGATTTATGCTGGAAATTTTTCCAAAGTGCAAACGAGCAACTTACATCAATCATCGGACCGTGTCCACAAAGTTGCCGAAATGTCAAAAAATGGGTCACCTAGAGAAGGATTGTAGATTCGGGTTCAGGGTGCAAGTAATAACATTCCTGCAAAATAAACATGTATTTCGGGTGTGTAGAAAGACACTTAAGGACAAGTGGTCCAAAACAAGGAACCAGCATAATATGGTAGCTCTGTGCTAGAGCAAATTTGGTGGTTAAAATCCCGTCAGCAAGAAACCAATGTGTTCACGGGTACTTTTTCACCTTAATGAACACTACCTTGAATTCTCTTTTGATTCTGTGTGCTGAGAAAAGTTTTGTATCTCTCGTTTTCGCCTTTTATTAATGAATTGCCCCAACACGTTTGCCTTGACACTAATTATGATATCGAATAAGCAGACGGAAAATTAGTTAGCACCAATACCAAATTATGTATTGCAAAACCTTAGTCCTTATTAAAAATCTACGTCATTCAAAAAACTTGTTACAACCCAACTAGAATTTTGAAGTTATCTTTGGAATGGATTGGTTGGCAAACTACCGTCTCACATCGATTTGTTAATAGAAGATTGCCCGTATACCTCTTCCGAATTGGCGGAGATTCTTGAAGTTCAAGGCGAGAGGCCGTAAAAGGATCATTGATCATACAAGCATGTATCAAGGCTGATGAGAAAAAATCATGATGACATCCGCATTGGTCCGAGATTTCCCCCCCCGAAGTATTTTCCAGATGATCTGTTGGGTTTACCTCATGTGCGAGTGGTAAATTTCGCATCGATCTGATCCCCAGTCGCATCACCAGATGTAATCTCCATACCAGGTTATCCCTTCAGAAATGTTAGAATTGTCGAACCAGCTCAAAGAACTTCAAGAGAAGGGTTTTATTCGACCAAGTCACTCACCATGGGGAGCACCTGTGTTATTTGTTAAGAAGAAAGACGGTGCTTTAAGAATGTGTATTGACTACATAGAACTAGAAAAGCTGACTATAAAGAACCGTTACCCACTATCCCAGAATTGAATGACCTTTTTTGATCAATTACAAGAGCGTGTTGCTTCCTCCAAGATGATCTATCGTTTCGCGATATCATCATTGAGAAGTCCAGAGAAGAATAGATACGAAGACCGCGTTAGAAACAGTCCGATATGGCAACTTCTTGAGTTCAACATTCATGCCATTTGGGATGACAAACGCGCCAGCAATATTTATGGACATAATGAACCGCGTCTGCAAGCCGATTTGACAAAATCGTAATTGTGTTCTTTGACGACATTTTTAATCTACTCCGAAGTTAGAAGAAGAGCACGAAGTCCACCTGAAAAAAACAATACCTAGACTTACTCAAGACCTGAGATGTGTAACCCAAATTTTCAAAGTGCGAATTTTGTTTTGAAGGAAGATCAGTTCCTGAGGACATGTGGTCAACCGAGACGGTATCCACGTGATCCTAGCAAGTGAAGTCAGTCAGAACTGGAAGACCCTGATTCACCAGCAAACAAAAAATAAACCCTTCATATCTAAGGATTTTGCAGGTTACTATCGAAGGTTTAATCGAAAATTTCATTCCTCCAAGATCGTAAAAGCCCCTCACCCTGTTGACTCAAAGAATAATGCAAAAGTGTGCGGGCGATAAAGCCCAAAAAAAAAATAGGAAAGCTATCCCCTAAATTCTGAAGGAAATTTATGCAATGTCCCTGTGTTAGCACTCCCCGGATGGACCCGAGAGACTTTGTGGTCTATTGTGATGCAACAAAACAAAGTTTTGGGTGCGTAGCTTGCATGATGCCTAGAAGAAAGTTATAGCATATTGCGTCAGAGACAGATGAAGATACATGAGAATACTTAAACACCCCAACTACCAAGCATTTTTTGGGGTGCGTGGTGTTTGCCCTTAATATCTTGAGACATTATCTTTATGGTACGAAAAGTGTCCATCTACACTAACCACAGTGAACTCCAGTAATATACGATCAGAAAAGATTTAGAATAAGGCGCCAAAAGGTGTATGGATAGAGCTTCTTATGATTATGAATGCGAGATCAAATACCAACCCAGGCAGCAAATGTGGTGGCAGATTTCCTTGACAGGAAAAGAAAGACGCAAAGCCGAGAGTGAACACGGAGCTATGTGTATTATTATTCATTCCTGGACTTAAGACTATAAGATTTTTGGAATAACAGACAAGCAACCAAGGATCTCAAAGCCACACTGAATGGCAAAGAGGAATTAGAAAGACCCTTTTGAGCACGAGCCTGATGGTGAATTTACTTCCCCTTTGATTGTATCGTGGATTCCATAAATTGGAGATGTAAGGAAAATTAATCATGGATGAAGCTCATACATCTAGAATACAGTACATCCGTTCAGATAAAGATTACTATGATCTGAGAGACTTGTATGTGGCCAGGTATGAAGAAGAACATTCTGATACGTTAGCAGATGTCTTACATGCTCTTAAGATTGAAAGCGAACACCAAAAACCCACAATACTTCTTCAGGTCAACCAGAAATTTCCTGAGTGGAAATTGGGAAAAGTTAGCAATGACTTTATCACAACTAGCCTAAAAGCAGCAGTGGTTATGATAACAATTTGGTCATTTGTGATAGACAAGACCAAGGTCGATTTCATTTCCAACCTATTCGGAGGAACACAAAACCGAGAAGCTCAAAGATCGTATGTCAACAGATGTAGCGAACATGGTGTGCCGGGTCAATCATTTACATACCGTTATGGTCGATTCACGTCACACTTAAGGCAAGCTCTCCAGGAACATTGGGTACAAGGACTAGACATGAGTAACACTTATCCACCCTCAGACCGACGTCAGAGTGAGCGTACTAATCGACGCTGGAGGATATGCATCGAGCCTTGTGTTATGGATTTTGGTTGCAGGTTGGGATACTCCATCTTTCCATTGATAGAGTTTTCTAAAAAATGTAACCACACAAGCATTAATGGCACCATTAGAGGCTCTGGTACGGGCGGAAATGAAGATCCCCCGTAATATTGACCTGAAGTAGGAGAAAGTCAGCTTATTAGAACCAGAAATTGTTGCAAGAAACGACGAAAGAATTTTTCAAATCAAGGAAAAGATTGAAAACGGCAAGAAGTCCGCCAAAAAGCTATGCTGATAATAACTAAAGCCTCTTGAAAGCGAAGTTAGAGACCATGTTACGAAGGTATCCTCCAAGGAAGGGGAGTTACATTTGTAAGAAAGGAAAACTAGCACCACGGATACGTCAACCTTTTGAAAATCATCGATCGTGTTGGACCCGTGTCTTATCGCTGAAGAAACCCAAGAGCCTAATTGTTGTTCACGACATCGAATCATTGTGTCAAACCTCAAAAAATGTTTGGCAAAGCCAGCTGTTCAAGTGCCTTTGGAAGAGATTGAGATTGATAGGAAAAATTCTTTGTTTTTGTTGAAGAACCCCTTGAGAACCGAGTGTAACGAGATGTAAAGAGAGCTAAAGCGAAGAAGAAACCCAATAGTCAAAAGTTCGTTGGAACTCTCTGCAAGAGCTGAGTATACCCTGGAACTAAAACCAATTCCTTAAAAGAATATCCAGCATCTTTTCTCCGAACCTGGAACCTTCGTCAAATGTCGCAAGCTTGACCTTGAGGACAAGCACATTTAAACGGAAGACTGTAACATTTATTCCGTAATATTCAGGTCATTTACAATACCATTTAATTTCACTATTAAATTTTTTCTCGTACTCGTCACTTTAAATTTTATTTCGTTAATCTAAATCGCGTAGACTGAAATAAAAATGATCATACAATGTAAACGTGCATTAAACAAATTTAAATGTTTACCACAAATCAAGTGTTAGTTTGATTATTATAGGAATAATTAATAACTTTGTTCATCTTATTTATATTGTGTTACGTAAAAATGCTTTTACTTTTCTAATAAAAAAGCTTTATCATACTCCGGAAGTTCCTAAAACCTAACTACGCCTAAACGAATACCCACGATTATACCCAATACTCAAAATAATCAAAAATTACATCTTATATATATATATATATGCCGAATATAATGAGACCAAGACTTTTCAAACTTTTCTTAATATCTAGATATTTTATAAAAGATCTCTTACACCTTTATCAACTTGTTAAGTTAACTTTAACCTAGGGTTAGAAAGTAACCATGGTTAAGTTAAGAAGATATTTATACTATAAATACCCATGCATGCATAAGTGATCTTTCCATAACTTCTTTACATGCAAATTTCATTTTCTTTCTCTCTTTTACACCCTAAATCCCACGGCACAAAACCCTTGCCAAACATAATCCACACTTTGATTTTCTAAGATTATTCAACCCTATACACAACATACTTAAGGTATTCTAAGGTGTTTACAAGCCTTGGATCATCATTTGCAAGTATTAAGAAGAAAAAGTAAAGATTAGGGTTTTGGAAACCTAATCTAGGGTTATAAGCTTGAAAGCTTGGATTTAAGTCTAAACACGGGTTTAGCATTCATTTTACATCCTATACATCATCACTAAGGTCTTTCTAAATCCTTCATACTTTTAATTGTTGTGATTTTATGTGTTATATGTTATTTACGGCTAAATCACCACTAATGACTTTTAAATGTGTAAAATGGGTTTTTATTTGAGTTTATCAATTTATACACTTATTCTTATGTCATATGGTCCTATATA